>JACXGM010005405.1:0-23998 GCA_016801145.1 Umbra pygmaea | reverse complement strand
AAATTCTCCCTTATCCCATTTCCCTCCCCCTCTACACGCTCACCCCCAGACACCCACATTTCCCTCCCTCCCCCTCTCTCTCCGTCTTCAGCCAGCTCAGAGCGGTTGACTACACTAAACCAGAGCTCTGGAAAATAGCTGGGATGTTTCTCATTCCTCCCCACCTCTCTCAGCCGTGGCAGCGGCTCAACGAGGAACGAGTGCGCCTGTGATCAAGCTCGAACACGCGCACGGACTCCTCCACTAACTCCATTCTTTCCACCTCTCCCTCTACTTCACATCTGCCCATAGTTCGTCACTCTCTCCTAACACCCCCGTGCTCCTCCTGCTTTGCTCGCTTCATCAGTCTCCCAAGCCCAAGCCAAAACCCAACACCCGTTCTTCACTTTGTCCACAGTTCAGTTTAGATGGATATGCCTACTTGAGTAAGATCTCAGCCAACTAGAAGATCATCTTTCTAAGATTCAAACTGTTTTCTCCAGTCAATCTGACTGTTTGAATCTTAGAAAGACGATCTTCTAGTTGGTTGATATCTCACTCTCTCTATCCAGCAACATTGTGATTTCCACAGGCTAAAACCACTCACTTAACACTGGCAGATTCCCACTTGGAATAAAAAAAAGAAAAAGATATGTCAGGGTTCCTCTTGGCTGGTGTCTACAGCTAGTTACTTCCTATTTCCTGGATTTCAGAGTCCTGACAGGATCCTGTGTGGCCCAGCTGATAGAGCATGATTCCTGCGACCCCAAAATCTTAGGGTCTGCTTAAAGCCTAAAGAGCTTTAAAAAATTGTTTGGACCAAAAACTGTGGCACAAATTTGATCGATGACATGACCTAGTTTCCTTTCGACACCGCAGACCAAAGCCCATTTTAACAAGACATTTAGGTACAGTAAAAGTGGAACATCCCCCAAAATGCTGTGAAAATATAATCCAACATTTCTCATACAGCATACAGACACCACATTCTGAGACAACCACGCTGGTTTTGTTGGGTTTCATATATCGTGGGTGTCAAGCTTGCCTTCAGAGCTTGTAGAGAGAACTACAGTGAACAGCATCACTCCATCCACACAAATACCCTTTCCGTTTACTCCAACACTTTGCTTCCTGACCTTCCATACTGTTCCTGCTCTTTTTGCCTTGACCCCACCCTCTCTCGCTCTTTTCCTGCCTTGACCCCACCCTCTCTTGCTCTTTTCCTGCCTTGACCCCACCCTCTCTCACTCTCTTCCTGTTGCTCTCCTCAACTTTCTCCCCCAGTTTCCCCCACTTTCTAGTCGAACTCTGAGCAAGAGAGGCCAGGATGCTTCTATGTTGGCCTCGACCTCCATGTTAAATTACATCAGTATTCGTTTTGATGGTTGAGCTGAGCAGGGCTAAATCAATTAATCATCAAAGTGGTAGACTGCTTACAATGTTATACTTCATTTGAAAAGGAACCAAGCAAGCTTCCAGTATGTTAATTTGCACTCAGGGTATTGTGGTCATAACCTCGCTCCGTTCGCCTTTCTCCCTCTTCATATCCCTCCCGTTCTCTCCATTTCCCTGTTCCTTATTTCACAGGTGCTTCCTCAATGTCTGCTGGTCTTTTAATGCGATTATTATCATATCAATCAAATATGGCCGGCTGTGTTTACCAGATATGAGCCCACCTGCAGTTGCTGTACAGTGAGTCTGTCTGCCTCTCCTACAATATCCGCTGTAACCACCCGTTCTGTTTATCCTTCTTATAAAGATGAATAAATGTCAGAGTGCTAATGTTATATTCAGAGATTACCCAGAAAAATGTCCCAAATGGAATCATATTGAATTCTGCAATGTTTCATGTTATGCATCTCTATTTGTCATTCTAGTAACTCTATTTGTCCTGTCCCTTGTCGTTTTCTAAGCTTTGGTCCATCTGTCTGTCTTTGTTCCAGTGTAGAGGGATACACAGCTATGCCTTGAAACGCTGCCTACCAGTAGGCCAGACCCTTCTGGTTCTCTGGCCTTGCCAAGGTAGCCAGCCTTATCATTTTAACAAGGCCTTATCGTTTAGCACTACCAGGTGTTTTGCCAACCCGCTCTTTGTTCCCTCACATCGTTGCGTCTTTCCCCAAAATGGCTACCATTTCCATTTAAAAACAGCACCAACCATGCTGCTAAAACAACATTGCCTCTTGTTTATTTAGTTTCCTGTCCAAAGTGGTGTTGGGTATTGATGGAGAGACGGGCCAGAGCTGCACGTCCAGTGGCCCTTATCTTCTATTTTTACCCCTCTTCCATAATGCTGCACATGGTTTGTGTGTTACTGACAACAGTAACACTCCCCATAGTAGCCTGTTGTTTACATCTCACTTCTCTATCTCCAGAACCATGCCATTGGACAAGAGAGTAGAAACCAAAGGAGAAAAAAATTACATTAGGAGAAAAAACAGAGAGAAAGAGAGATACTTTTCTTATCTCCATGAGAAACCTCTTTAAACTACAGTAGACTTAATCTATAACTCTGAAATAAAATACTGGATGACAAGATAGGGAATATGATTGCATTTGGGAGCTGGGACAGAGGCTGCTTAGACCACTCATATGCTAAACTACATGAAACACACACACACACTATATGAGATGAAGAACCAAACAGCCACAAGCCAGCCATACACAAGCGTACATAGCCACACATACAAACGAACACACACAAATTGTAAATAAGATGGGCAGAGCCAGGCCACCGGTGGGTTTGTGTGGCTGATGGATCCAGTAATGTAATCATAAGAACCAAGAGTTTATCAGGAGTCAGGCAGGCAGACAAACAGACAGGGTGAGGAAGAGCAGCCCAGTCTGTCAAACACACTGGCCAGGGTGACATACACGCAAATAAATATACAGCCTGGCAGCGCATGGAGACCTCAGCATGGGAGGATGCGGCTTTGGGAAAAGTGCAAAGACCAATGTGAGATTTTTATGAGACTGATAAAGTATGAGGGGGAGGACTTTCCCAATACTACATTATCTAACGTGTGCAGAACCACAGATACTGTAACGCACTTAGTGTACTGTACATATCCCCATAGGCAGTCAGGAGAGAAATGGAAAAAGTGCCAGTTGAGGACAGGTAAACCCAGACTAACCTCAGTCATGCAACAGAAAGAGGCTTAAACAAACAAATACTAGCTAACAAAGTGGAACGTTTGTGTGGGGGGGGGTACTCACAACCGCTTCTTCCTGACTTTGCTCAATGAAACCACATGGCGCTCAAATATAAATTAAAATCCTCTCATGTTTTGGATTACATCTACTGAAGTCATTATAACCAACGTCTGAAGATTTCAGAAGCGTTGCAGTAGCGTACACAAATACCGGCTTTTCAAATTCCAAACTTATCAAGTTATAGGAAACAGATGTCAGTGCTTACTTTAGAGGCTGGGATCTATGTGAACATACACAAACAAGTGAGGTATGTAAACACCCTCTTAAATTCAGACATTTCAAACAGTTTGTTGAGAGGAAATTTAGAGTACATTCAAGCAGTCGTTTGAATGTCATCCATTTAAATAGTTCCAACAACACTGCACTGTTGAGCAAAACGGCAGCACAAATGTTCTCTAACATCTAGTAATTCTATCTTCACCACAATTTGCAAGCACTCCCTTGTATAGACTCAGAGATTCATACAGCCTAAAGGGAATGTACAAACCCCTGTGCTACATCATATTGCAATAATTTCCTTCCTAACCACAGCCATACAACAATTAATTTCTGTCCCCGACCCCCATTTCCCACCGCATTTTTAAAAGGTGTCCATTCATCAGCTTCATTGAATTAATACAGAAATTATTTTAGAGCCAGTGGAACACATAGAATCCTGCAGCGTTATTAGAGGAAGTGTGGATATAAGAAACATGCTGAGACCAATCAGTGAGAATTAGGTCAAGAGGGCAGTCCTGAGATACCATGCCATATGAGCCACTGTGCTAAGTATCTAAAAAAGCTCTGTCTCAACCTGAAATGTATACTACTAAGCTGATCAACTGACCCATTGATCACAACACAGATGTGTCAGCATTGATCTGACTGCATCTGTATTTTCGCCATTAAGGAACTTTAAGACCAAAAACAGTAATACCTCATCTTGCGTCTCTGTGTGGTGGCAGGGTGATGGTGCCTCATTGGTCTCTGTCCCTGAGGGGTTCTCAAAGTCGGACTCCTCAAATGTGGTCCCTGTGTACCTCTGGTCCTCCAATTGCCCCTCCCAGAACAGCCCCTGGAGTAACCCAGGTTCAAGTTCCTCCCACTCTCTGCTGGTATGAGTGTGATCCAAGGTCGAACCATCAGACTCCCAGTCACTGTCCCCGGTCATGGAACCAAGGGCAAAGTCAACTCCTGACTGGGTGCCCTCTGAGTACGAGTCTCCATAGTACAGCTCCTGGGCATCTTCGCATGCGGAGCCGCCGTCAGACACCTGGAGGAGTCGCTCTGGTGCAGCTAAGTAAACAAAGCTGTCAGAGCAAAGGAAGGCCCCTTCCTCTTGTTCAGGGCAGGGTTTGGGGACCGGACTAGGGGGTCCTGAAGACTCTAGTGGAGAGGGGGGGCAGTCCTGAGGGAAAAGGGGTGGCACAGACACCGCCAGGTAAACAAAACTGTCGGTGGCCACAAAGGCGTCCAAGTCTTTGCTGTCCAGGCCTGCCCCTCCTGACTCAAGCTGGTAGGGGGACGGTGGAAAGGGAGATGGGGGAGAAGACATGATGTGTTGGGCGGGGGAATGTGTACGCGGGAGAGAGTCTGCGAGAGTTCTGGGGGTGCATGGGGACCTCTGGTCTGCATCTTGTCCAGACATGTATGAAGAAGAAACCTCATCTGCGGCGACAGAACATTCCTCAGTCTCAGATGATGCAAGTAACATCCCTTCAGTGTCAGAGTTCGTATCCTTGGCAACATCAGTAATCTCTGAGGAGACCAGCTCCTCTTCACAGGAAGTATTTACATTAACATCCACCACAGCACTAACCCTCATTTCTTCATCAAAGTACGTTGACCCAAGTTGTTGGTCCACACAAGCTCCCTCAATGTCCCAACTAGGGCCAAGTTGTTCAAATTCCCTCCAGCCTGGCTCATCCTGTACCCCGAGCTCCTGTCCCTCTGTATAAGGGTTTCGTGGGGAGCCGTAGGCAGGAGACTGAGAGGCAATCTTAAGGCATAACTCAGGTTCCTTGTTCTGTTCCTGAACCTCTGGATCCGACGACGCCCCACTGTCAAGGTCCCACTCAGTTTCAGCAGGCGCCTCTGGTTCACAATCAGCCTGGGTGGCGTCAGACAATCCAGTTCTGTCTGGCTGGGACATGTGGATCCCACTCGAGTCCGACTCAGGGAGAGGTCCATGAACAGAGTCCATCTCCATAGTCTCAGGAAAACTCTGCTCCTCTCCCTTTTTATCAGCATCATCAACCATATCAAATTGTGACTCTTCAATATCATTTAGTTCATCTTCAATAAGAACCTGGTCAAGTTCATAACATGGCCCTAGATCCCCTTGTTCATCCAGTTCATAACAGGGTCCTAGTTCACCCAGGTCAGTGTGATCAATTGAGGTCTGCCGCTGCACCTGGTCCATGTGTTCAGGCCTATGTGGTGGAGAAAATGTGTTGGGCTGTTCCAACTGAGGCTCAGTGCAACCAATCTCTATAAATGGACCTATATCCATAGGGAGTGTGTCCACAAAATAGATACAGGCCTCAGTAGCGTCCTCCTTCTGTTCTTTCTCCTCATCTATCTCCTCCTCCTCCTCCTCTACACTGGCTAATGTGTAAGGGTCTGTTGGATCACTACATTCAGGATCCACAGAGCTCTCGACTCCCTCATCCTCTAAACACTGTCTCTCTAGCTCTAGGAAAAGCTCATCTGAGCCAGCACCTGAACTAGGGCAGGGAGAGGCACTGTGGGTCCCAGGTCCCCTGAAACCTGTTGGAGGGGTCAGAAGAGGCCAATGTCCAGCAGATGAACCATAGTTCTGGAGCTCCCAGCCCTCTACAGGGTCCCCCTCCCAACACTGTTCAATGATCTCCCTATTCTCCAGCTTCAGCACTGCCTCCCACTCCCTCTCCTCTCTTAGAGACCTCTCTTCTTTCTCATCTACTACATCCTCCTCCCTTGTATCCTTCCCCAGCTCTTCTTCCTCCCCATTCCCTCCTTTGTCAATCTCCTCTTCAACTCCCCCTTCCTCCAGCTCCTGTAAGATCCTGCGTTCGTCTTCCTCGAATTTAAGCTCAGAGGCAGTTCGCTGCCGGAGCTCACCAATAGGAGGAATCCAGCCCAGGAGCCCCTCCTCACCCCCCTCCTGGCTGAGGCAGGGGGAGAGCGGTAACCCTCCATAGGCCAGACTCTCCTCCTGAAGGAAAGGTGAAGGAGGGTCCAGAAGGTAGAAGGACTCCTCGCCGAGGTCACTGTCTTCCCCTAGTAAGGGGGGTAGGGGGGGCAGGACAGGGAAGTGGTGACGCATGCCCCCATGTGTCCTCTTGCCCCCGCTCATGCTACGGGGCCAGGTGCGTGCTTTGGTTGGGGGGCAAAAAACAGGTTTTGGCGGGGCTAACTGGGGCAGGAGTGGGGCGTTGTCCTGGTCTTGTTCCAACAGAGGCGAGTCAGTCTCTCTTTCGGAGTCGGAAGCTTTGGCCACTTCAGGGCTCTCCTCAGGAATTCTTTTGATGCTAGCTTTAGGAGATGCAGCTGGCCACCTAGGATGCTCGTCTCTTTTTCTGTCAGGCTGCCTGGCAACACTGGGACTCTGGCGTGGGGTGCTGGCAGAGCCCTGGAGCAGAGCAGGTAACTGCACAGATGACTGTTCTTTTGTGGGGGAGGGTAGCGCATGCGTTTCCTTGTGTTGTTGTTTCTGGAGCAGGGGATGAAGCTGTTTTTGCCGACTGAGAGGGTGCTGTTGAAGGGGAGGAATGGGACTCACCGTGGGTGTCAATGAAGGGGAGGAAGAGGCAGGAGATTGAGGACCACCTGAGGACAAAGCGGAGGGTGAGTAAGGAGGTAACAGGTGTGTGGAGGTAGGAGTTGGTGGCAGTAGTGAAAGTGGAATCCCAGGACCCGACAGACGCTTATCCACACTTTCCCCAGGAGAAAATTCAAGCCTCTCTGCAAACTCGGGGTAACTCGGGGGCATAAAGGCCTTCCAGGAGCGACGATTGGGGTTGTCTTTTTTATCGCTGCCCTGGTGGCGCCTTTTTACTGCAGATGCCCCGCAAGAGGCAGCGGACAAGGGTGTGATGGGTAAACCTGATCCACCACCACTTCCCAGTGGCGACATGCTCTGGGGATCGCCGGTTAGTTTCAGAGCATCGAAGATCACTCTTTCGTCCAGTCTTTTAAACCCAGCATCAGCATGGGCCCTTGATACAAAGACGCTCCCTAGGTCAGCCCCGATAGTTCCATTGCTGGAGAGGGTGCTTCCCTCACCGCCTCCTCCACCACCTGAGCCCAAAGTGCTGCGCGAGGGTTGGCTGAGCTTGGAGGAGCCCTGGTCAATCTGCTCATTGATGCGCATGGTATCGTAGATGGAGCGCTGGGGGACATAGCAGTCCTCAATATAGGCTTCATCCTCATCCCCCTTGCTCAGGCAACGAGGGTTCTGCCTCAAGCAATCAGGACGACTCAGGGGCTTCCCCATCCCTCTGGCGCCCCGGGTGAGATCCCCTGATGCCCTGCAGTGGTCCTTTATAGGGGCAGGCTGGCCCCCGTGGGGGACCCGGCCAATAAGTATTCCAAAGAAAACAATGGGATGAATACCTTTATGTCTGGGTAGAAAACTGTTGTTCAACCGTTCTCGGTCCAGTCCCCAATCCCAAGCATTAATCCACTTTAAAGTGCAAATTGGCCCAAAATCTCAAAGGTTTACAAAACAAAGTAAAAGCCACAGGTCCCAATGTTACTGTGTCACTTTAGTAGCAGTGCAGCTGCATTTCCAAGCTGTGTGTATAATGCAGGGGTGCATTAATGAGGGAATGTCCTGCACTGTTCTCCGCTGGCAGCATATTAATCAGTCCTGTTGGTTTGGAAGGGTGCCACGAAGGAGGAAGGAGAGCGACACTGGCTGGGGCTCTGTCTCTGAAAAGTCCCAAGTCCAGGACGAGATGAGTGCCACGGAGATAACATCCCTTTGTTTCTGACGTTAACTCCCCCTCACACGCTCCTCCAGCTCCTGACTGCCTAATCCTTTCCAACTTTCCTCTTGCCGTTACAGTACAGTTCTTTCCGCTTACCCTATATTTCTTCCTGCCATAACAGGATAAGCAGCAGAGAAAGGTCGAGAAACTTTAACGGTTCTATGAAGAAGCAGCTGAAGAAATGTTTAAAGGCTCCTTTTAAGGTGAGAAATCCACTACTCTGTTATATAAAAAAAGGTTGAACAGGGAGTGAAATGTAGCACTTTTGAAGCATTGAAGAAAATGGAAACCCTTCACAATCCTATGGAAGGGATCAAAACGAAACAAAATCGAAATAAAATATAAACAGAGCGCCAGAGCTAGCCTGGTTTGGTCCTGTGAGCGTGTCCCCGCAGACCGTCTCTACTTTCATTCTCCTGTCATTCCCATGACAAAGCGTGAGTGGTGTGTGTCCGGAGGCGGCGCCCTGCTCTACGCCTGAAACTATCCTTCATTCCTCTTGTTGGCATCATCACTATCCTCATCGTCATTAGTGATTAAGTGTCACTGCCGTCACCCAGCGCTCTGCACAAGTAAACCTTGCAACTGACAAAGCAGAACAAAGAGACACAGATCCTTCTCCTTGAGGAGGCTAGACGCCTGTGTTTTTTATCTCCCTCTTTCCATCGCGCTGCTCACCCACAGCTCCAGGGAAGGAGAGATGGCAAATCCAGAGCAGAAGCAGAATCTGGGAGGGGGTGGAGTGAGGGGTGAAAAGGGGTTCGTTAGGGAGAGAGGGTGGGGGGCAGGGGGCCCCGTCCAGCCGGGCAAAGCTGCTGAGTGGTGGGAGTGTATCCAGAGGGCAGAATCCCAGACAGTCCGAGTCCCAGAACAAGCGCTGCCTCTGGGGTTCTACTTTGCCAGACAATCCCCGGACACACACGCCTTTCTTCCCTTCTTTTTCTCTGGATCCTTTAAAGTCTTTTCAGATGGGTGAAACAGAAAAGGCAACACAAACTCCCAGTTCTTCTTCCTGTCTTCTTTGCATGCGGACTCCTTTGCTTTCTTTCTTTCCCTGTCGCTCAGACTCTCTGTTCTCAGGCCACTACACAGACTGAAATGGTTTGCAGCTGCTAAAAAAAATCTCCCCACTTATCCTCTCTCCGTCCCTCGCTCACTCAGTCACTCCCCCTTTTCTCTCTCTTTCACTCATTCCTTCCTTCTCTCTCTCCCTTTCGCTCTCTCTCTCTCTCTCTCTGTGTTTTTGTTTGAATCTCAGCACCGTTTGTTCGGTTTCCTGCTCTGGTATTAAAACACAGGAAGTGCTCCAATCATGCCGGCTTCCTCTCCCAGAAAGAAAAAAACCTGAGTGTTAAGGGAGTGAGCTACAGATAGGGAGGAAAGGGCCATGGATCTAAACACAGAGAGGGATTTGTTTAAAAAAAATAATAAATAAACACAGGATCACAGAAAAAAAGATTATGCTAAGCTAAGCACTCTGCAAATCATCGTTTCAAAATAAATTGACAAATAAAAAGGTGGGCTTGTCACTAGGCAGGTTGGTGCTACTCTGCAGCGTTCTCCGACAGCTACGGGTTGGGTAGGAGTGAAAGAAATGCTAGCTGTGTGAGATGGCGACATTCATCACTGCTTTGTTATCCAGAAGTGAATCTCTTGGGTAGATCACCTCTCCCTTTTAGTACAAAAACAGACTGTCCACAGACAAGAAAATGACGCAGAGAAAGAATGAGCAAAAAAAAAAGGGAAAATGAAGGAAAAAAGAATAGGGGAGGGTGCGTTGCTGCTAGCAAACCAGTAAAAAAGGTATCAATAATGGCTTGTCTACTTTCCAGAATACACCACATACAGTGAGCACACAAGGAAGTAAAGCCTCCACCTATCCTGTCCCTTCATTCCTCTTTATTCCAGGCAGCCGGTTGCTTTACTCCAGCGTAGTGAGTGACAGTGTAAAACAATATGGGGAAGAGACACAAAAGTCGACGATATTCACAGTCACAGTCTCCACTTGTGCATTCCCGTCTGCCGCTCCAGTGTAACCCAACCCAGCCGGGAGTGAATGTGTATGTGGAGGGGGCCAACAGGGTAAAGGGTTATAAAAAGGGGGCCTCAGGATGCCACACAGACAAAAAGAAATCAATGCAGACCCGGTTGGAAATCCAGCGAGCATGGCGTCATCCCAGGGCACAAAGTGGGCTACTCCTTGTACGTCGGCACAGTTTTCCCGTACCTTTTCACATGGACGATGTGGCCCAGTTCCTTCTTGGCCATTTTCAGATGCTCTAACTATTTGTTTAAAGACCTCTGGCAGAGATGACAGCCAATGTACACTCTCAACTAATGCGTGCCTGATTTTGTCACTTGTCCAGACACAGTCGTTCTCCATCCATCCACTTAATAGGGGGAGGGCACTCTCTGTCTCATTCTCCTTTTCTGCAATCGTCTAAATGTCGCTGCCAGCCCTCGTGGCCTGCATGTCAAACACGCTAAATACTCTACTCTTTCTTTTTACCCCCCCCCCCCCAAGTCTCCCCCTCTCGGTCAGTAGTGGTGCAGCTGTCATTGGCGCGTCCGAGGCAAACGTCTTTATCGAAACAAAAGGGGTTTGTCCATCCCCCCGTCCTGTCAGTTTCAGTCTCTCGCGACCTGCTATGCCCCTAAAGCAAAACACGCTCCGAATAAAACTGAGCCCACATGTAGGCCAGCTACCAGAGGAATGGACAGGAAGAAAGGGGGAAAGAACAAGGGACAGTGTAGGGCAACATAATAGTGGTTGTTCTATAAAAAAAATACTCTGCCATCTCCATCCTGAATGTTTGACCCTGTCCCATCCCCCGCTCGCCTCCTCTAACTTGTCATTCATCCCCTGCTCATTTGACCTTTCATGGTTGGTTCAGGAGTCACAATTGTGACTTAGACAGGAAGAGGGACGGCTCCAAAAAAAATCCCTCCAGTAAGCCGAATGTAGTGACGACTCAAGGCAGCGGAATCCATTAAGGTTCAGCCCCTCAGCCGAAAAGCTGCGCAGCATGTCGTCACACTTCACAGGCTCATGTGATGCCAGAGTTCGGCTTAAAGTCCCTTCAATCAGGGAGCTGCTTTTGGGGGTGGCTAGTTTAGAGCGTATTCAGTGTGGTAATTGTATTGACGTTGCTGGGCTTGTTTGCTCATGAGGGAACACCTGTCGAAATGAAGGTGCGCCTTCCCCTGGCTCTCTCATTTCCCTGTTTCTAGCTGTCTTCTTTCATTTCTCTCAAAAGACCTTAAACTATATCTCCTTCTTCCATCTAAATCATGTTCTTTAACTACTGTCATGTCTGTATTTTTCCTCCCCTCCCCCGTTCACACTCTCCCGCCTGTATCCAGGCAGCGAGGAAACGCAGACTTTAGATTATTAACCAGCAGCAGTTTTACCTGAGCATCTCAATGCGCCCATTGTTCTCCCATTCTCCCCCACCACAGACATAAAAGGACGCATGGAAAACCAAGCACCAACGTCAACCACAATGCTGAACAAAACAAATACCGAACAACAGGCCTGTCAATCAAGTGAATACTACAGTATTATAAGTGTTACAACAGCCACGTGTATCTGTTGGGGGATGGAAAACAAGATGTGTAGGAATATAATGCACGTTTTCTTTACAGATGTGTTAGGCATTATTACTTACTGGGTTTGGAGCTGATATGTAGGCCATATGTGAGTGATATTTATTACATGTTGAAATCCTGGCCAAATTTGAGGTCACATATCTGCCTTGTTTTCTGTTTCAGTGTTTTGCGAGTTAAAAATAGACGGACATACACAACGCTGGGTGGACCTTATCCCCCACAAACACCACCTGTGTGGGGCCATGCTACATGTAGCACAGGGTGAGTGAGCAGGTCAACTCCGTGTATAATGCGCTGTGCTTCATTCAAACACTTCATTCAAACAATAGCAATGTGATTTATTTTTACAACAATTTGTTTCTGGGTTTGTTGATTTGGTCCATGATTCTGGTAGGGTGATTGCGTCAAGGAGCAGTAATGTTTGTTATGGTTGGTCAATGGAGAAAGGAGAGAGTGAACCAATGTGCTGTGGCATGCCCATCTAATTCACAACAGCTGACACAATAAAGGATGCTGAGAGCTCACGCGCACACACGCGCACATCCGCGCACGCACACACCAGGTTGCAGAAAGCGTATCCCCGAGGAGCGGCTGATATGATCAGTGAGAACTTCCTCCAGTGGACAAAGGTCTTTGAAGACGATGAATGAGTCCAGTGAGAACCAGAGTCCTGCTGGATTCTACTTGAACATCTCATCAGTATGGCGCAATGGTGTCGGATATGTGGGCGTAATGATTGATCGAGGAGTGAGATTTTGAGGCGGTGGTAAGGCTGGGCCTGCCGTAGGGGCCTCTACAAGCAGCGGTGTGCACGTTGACTACATCAGAAGGAGAAACGCTCTGCCTTCCTGTCTTTGAGGCGCACTCAGACGTCTGATTCTCACATGACCAGCCCCGACCAGGAATTCCTACGAGCAGCGGGGGGGACAAGGACCTCCACCGCAGCCCTCATCTCATCCCCATATGCGCCCCCGCAACATGGACAATATCAGCTGCTCTGGTGCTTGGGGACTCCCGGACATGGAATGGGACATAGAACCACGCCCTGGAGTGAATGTTTGTGTGCACGTCGAAGGATGTTTCCAATTCCAGTCCTTTTTCAAGGGGCGCGTTCGGAATCTCAGCTGTTTCCCACCCTCGACACACACCTTTGCTGACACACACGTTGTTGGCCCACACTGGGTCCCTAAATACACATCTGAATTCTGCCGATCGTATAACAACACGTGTGGCCATAGTATGACCACCTATAAAAAACACATTGTGAGTGGCAGGGTAGCCTATTGTCATGAATGTTGAAAACACGGTTGTTCGGTCCATGAGCAAGACACAATTTGTAATTGGTCCCAGAGCGTTGCTTTAAGTAAGAATGTGTTCTTAGTAAGACATACCTGGTGAAAGAACAGTAAATAAATGACGTAGAGAACAAAAGCCTGCATTGGCAATTCAAAACAACTAAGACAGTGTTTACATTCCGATAGATTTCAGCAACATTTTCAAGTCCACTCAAGCACAGTTGTACTGTGTAAACTTGCGGGTTTCACTCAAATTCCACGCAACCCACAGAGGTAGCGCACAACAAGAATTTGAAACTTCACACCTGGGGCTTTTCAAATAGCCCAGGATATGTTTTTAGGGGAAATTCTTCATGTGTAGATCAATGGGCTGGTCTGGTTTCTGAGTGAAGTGCTCAGGCAACCTGCTCAAAACATCTTGAATGACACACACACAAACGTGCGATTTTTGACTGGAGACATGGCAGTGTAAATACAAACAGTATGGAAATGATGTTGTCTCGGCTCGAGCAGACTCGAAAATGTTACTGAAGTCTATTGGTTTGTAACCGCGGCCTAAATGTACCCATCTTTCTTCTACTCTATTGGTCTTTCAATGAGATCACTGTTCCAATGGTTCACTAAATTACTTCACAGATCTGACACCCCACCCCCCTACCCCGAACATTACCGTCCTCTGTTTTTCATTCTACGCAGCCACACTAATACTGAGTCCCCGGTATGAGAACACTGTCATGATGACATCAGCCCTGTGGACGGGCGCTGGGGCCGGCCAGTCTGGATTCAGGGCAGGCAGACATGTTTAGGTTTGAAGTGACCTGACAGGATCTATTACAAGTCAATGGGGGGAGCTTGGGGGCAAAAATGGAGCAAGTGGGGTTGGTCTCCTCCTGCATCCCAGAAATACTCCCTTCCCTAGATGCCAGGCTAGGTCTCCGTGCTCTAAATACAGCAGGAGCTCCGCAGTTCAGATCTGCCTTTATTGCTGTTCCCGGTAGCATCATTCTATTACACCCAGCATGTGATCTCGCTACTCTCTTTTTCCTGAACAGTCCATTAATGCTGCCTGCCCTCCCTCTGACTACATCACATTATCTCTTCGGTTTGCTTGTCTTTCCGCCACACATACATCCAGCTTGTTCTAATTAAGTGGGGGGGGGGAGTGAGAGAGAGAAGGGGCCAACTACAATATTAACAGCCCAGATAAATCTGGAGAGAGTTCAGAAGAGACAGGACAGGGAGGAACAAAGAGAAAAGGAAATAAAGGCCCAAAAATAAAGGCCCTCCCCTAACACAACTGAACCAATCAGATACTTATTAGTATCTATTAGATATTTACTAGTAGGTCAAGCAACACACTTCCAATCAGAAAAAAAGATTTTGTTGAGGGAAAAACTACTGACATAAGTATTTGTCAAATACACCATTATCATTTTCAACACACAAATATGCTTATTTGAAAATATAAAAACAGCATTAATATATTCTACATAAAAAATGTCAGCTGGTGTAGGTAATCCATGAACTGCCCAGAAAAGAAAAGCTGCAAACTTACTGTACTAGTTGAACAGGGTGTTGGAGGCCAGTAAACAGCTAGTTAACATTAATGCCCTCACCCGAATGCGCAGTCTGTGTTGTACAGTACTTTAACATTTAACGTTTCACAAAGTAAGATTACCAGTGGAAAGTGGTAGTACAATGGAGATGCTTCTGGCACAACTGTATTCCTATTGAGCACAATACAGCAAATTCCTATGGCAACTCCTGTGTGTGTGGAATGTTGTGTCAAATTCACTGACACAGACTAATGAGTTTTGAGCACTGGCGCCCGAGAGGCAGGGGGGGTATGAGAGGGGTGATAGACGGAGGGAACATCATAATGCTTTATTGGGGAGTCAGTTAGTATGGGCGACACTTAAATGAGTGCAGTGCAGCACAGAGTAAACTCTTACTTCTTTTAAAGCTCTATACTATCTCATACCCACCCCCTTCTCCATACTTAACCCACAAACACTGCCCCCATCCACCCAAACACACTCAAGTCTCCAAGCAGGCCAAGGACTTTAATAAAGACGGGACTTGTCACCCCCTCCCCACCCAGACAGCTCTATGAACACAGTTCAGCTGAAGACCAAAGGACACCGGAGGGGGTAACCCTTCATCACAACCCCCCAACGCACGCACAATGGCAGGGGTGGAGAAGTGCTGTCTGGCCAAAATCCTTAAAAGCAATGTTGAAGCTGAAGTCACTTCATAGCAGAAGAGCAGGGGGGTGTCAAAAGCCGCTTTCCGACCAAGTAGTTACAGGAACGTAGTTATAGGAACAGTCCACTTCTAAAAGGTTCTACTAACCACTCTCCCCCAAAACCGGTTTTACTATTTGCATTCGCACTGGCAGAGTGACCATAGGAACTGATAGGAGGGGTAAGGGAGTGACGCAAGCACCGTAACGGTCTTTATAGCGTCGTCACTAGACTTTAGCTCAGTGGAGATTTTCCTGAAGATTTTAATGTTTCTTATGGAGCTGAAAGAGTTACAGGAACTGCGGTCTGAGGAACTTAATAATCCACAAATTTGTCCAGTCGAAACACGAGAAAGAAAGGGTTTTAGGAATGTTATGTTCTAGGAACTGAAAAAATCACTCCAGTCGGAAAAGCGGCTATAACACACCTACATCACCCAGCAGACTCAGCAGTGTCACAGCTTAAATCAACTACGCTCCAAACTGTTTAGGCTAATCCACTTAATTCAAAGTCCAGTAATTCACAACTCTCTTAAGAATTGAACTGAAGGCTTTCGAAAGCATCTGTCCAAAGAAACTTTAATTATACTTTTATAAAGGTCTGAGTCAAGCACTAGCAGGGTGTCCAACAAAGGGCCCCCAATATTTGCGCAGTAAATTCAAACCGAAGGAACATTTCAACCTCCATTCTATAATTACAGCTTCACGATACCCTTTTCTGGACTGGATTTTAATACCGTTCTAAATCAACGTTTCCCAAATGGTGGTTTGAGGTTCGATAATACTGGAAAGGTTGAGGCCTTGAACCTAGTTTTCCCATATGCTGAGAAAATTCACAAGGCCTTGGATTGAAGCCACCACCAAAAACACTTTGGAAAAACATTAAGCTCACTTGTAGAAAGCTGCACTCTAGTAACACTGCATTTGGCTTTAACCAACTTACAAATTGGTGGTAACAAAATTGCCCAAGCCAGCAAATCCAGTCAAAGGAAAGTATATATGGCAACAACATAATTTCCTAGCATAAGTTAACTCCAAATGTCCACCGGCCAACCTTTATGAAGAATTTTGCCTTGAACATAGACGTTTTTATGCTATTAATTGCATTTCAAAGACAGACAGAGCACATTCATAATGGCAACCATAAACATAAAATTGTTTCTTACCTTGAACTCATAGAGCTGCTGCTTGATGGTCTCCACCTCTGTGCCCACCACGCCCTGCGAGTTCAGCCCCTCCTCCGCCCGGCCCAGCAGGCCTTGCAGCTCCGCCACCCGGGAGTAGAACTCTCCGACCCTCTGGGCTGCCACCTCGATCTGCCCCAGCCTGGCCTGGCCTCTCTCGGACAGCTTCCCGGCCTGTCGGCTAAGAGCCTCCGTCTCTCTCCTGAGGGCGAGGAGGTCAGGGGACGAGCCCTCCCTCCGGAGCATGGCAGTGCAGTCGGCCCCCTGTCCATCCAGCTCTGTCCTTAACGTGGCCAGGCGGGTCAGGAAGGCCTGGACGGCTTCGGCCTGCGAGGCGAGGGAGTCGGCATCGCGCCCCACGGGGCTCAGCGAGTCCAGCTCGTCGTCGAGGTCGGCCAGGCGGGAGAAGAGGTCACGCACTGAGGACTGGACCTCGCCCACACCCTGCAGACGAGTCTCCAGGGTCGAACAGCACTGCTCGATCTAGAAGGCGAAAATAAGGATACAACATTTTTAAATAATGACGTACAGTACACCTCTGTATAGTGCATCTACTGAAACGGATGTCGCTCTTTCTAATCTAACTATATTGGTTTAATTTGCACCTGAGGGAAAGCATCCGTTACCAGATTGAATTTAATATAAAAATACAAATGGGCTGGCTTAGTCTGACGCAGTGATCGGATTAAATTCAATGCTACGTCAGTGGCAGATAAAATGCTGACTCATGCGTTCATTTGTTAGGAATATGAAGGAAAGCAATATACATTTAGTGTTAACATAAATTTTATCTTTCCATTGTAATTAAAAATGGTTTTGGAGCAATGATGATTAGAACCATATTGATTTTTAAGTGAAACTCTTAACCATTCAAGTAACCTTATAAGGCACAATTGAGAACTGAGAACTATACCAGTATACATTTCAAAGCTCTTGACTCGGCAGTTTACATTTCAGTAAAGTGAATAAATCTTCTGAATTTTTTATCTGTACAATGACCATATAAGATCATTGAAACTCCTTATACTTGAACTGCTCTGTCAGCTAAATATGTTCTGTTCTCTCTCAACTCACACAAAGGCTTTCACATGCAGACCTTTGCGAACACACACACACACCAAACGTCCGACACTCACAATGACCTTGCTAAAAATAGCTCCCCTTTCTTAATCAGCTACACTCCTGGGTGTACAGATTGGCCGTGATAACTATCATGAATAGCTTCCTTTCTATTTGTCTTGTATTCATTTACCCACAAAGGTAAAGGCTGTGTAAATTTTTTTTAAAGAACAGGGCACAGTGTAAATATTCAAACACCACCAATGTACCCAAAAGTCCATTATATTTTCCAGATAAGCTTTTTTCTAAGACATTCAAAATATGAGTATAAAAGTATAGGACTTCATCCCAATTTTTTTCCATTTGTTTTAAAGGCCATGTATAATAGGTATACGATTTATTTGCATTTGAAATGTTTACATTGATTTCTTAATGTTGTTTGTATTTATCTGCCTGGTATTACAGGTGAAATATTACATATAGTGATGTATAGGTAACTAAATACATTTAGTTTCATTTATGAGCTATCCAATGACATTCAAACAAATAAACTTTTCACCTTTTCGCTGACTTCCTCGAACTCTCTTTCCGTGTCTCGGGCCTGCTGCTTCAGCTTCTGGACCCCGTCTCCATCCCCCGCTGGTGTTGGGGGGGCATCCTGCACCAGCCCCTGGGCCAGATCCCTGAGGTAGGCCACCTGTGGCTGCAGGGAGTGGAGCGTCTCCTGCTGGCTCCTAAGCCTCTCCAGGCTCTTGTTACTGCAGGCCTGGGGGCCCAGCGCCTCCTGGACATCGATTTGATGCCGTGCAGCCTCTAGCCTCCTCTCCACCACCTGTCGTCCATCCTCAAATTCCTTGAGTCGACCAGTGAGTTCTTCAAGCTGGGAAATGTGGTTTTGGAGCTTCTCTGAAAGCCCGTCGACCCGCCGGTTGAGTTGTGCCTTTTCATCGCGTACTTCTTCCTCTCCGACGCGACAGTGTTCTAGAAGTTGGTCGGCCGCTGTGTTCAAAGCTTCCAGAAGGGGGCGCCGTCGCTCTAGCTCCAAGCCTAACTGCCTGGCATTCTGCACAGCCTCATCCAGAGCAGCGGAGTCCAGAGAGGGCTGGATGTTTGCCTCTCGCTCCTCGCACTCCACCAGCCAAGGTGTCAGCTCGGAGCGATGCTGCTGGAAACTCTCTGCCTTGGTCAGGGTGGATTTCAATTGGTTCTGGCACTCAGTGATGCTCTGGTTGAGTGCCTCCCAGTCCTGGCGTAAGGTGTCGAGCCGGGACTGTAAAGCAGAATGTTCTTCCCCGCCAGCAGGCAGGGATGCAAGCAGGGATGCCCCCTCAGCCTGGATGAGCTCGTAGGGGCCACGCTGGCTGGCCACCCCGCGGTGGAGCTCATCTTGCTGGGCAAGCAGTGTCCGGAGTGCCTCGGGCTGACAGGGGAGGGAGTCGACTGGAGAGTCTCTCTGGGCGCCCTGGTTGTCCAGCCAACTCCGCAGTTCCTCAAACATCTGCTGAAACTGCTGGGTGCTGGAGAGAGCGGCTTGGAGCTGGGATAAGCCATCCGCTGAGAAAGAGGACAGAAGGAATTAAAGCTAGTAGTTTACAAATGTTTTAAAGATAAACCATCAACCAGACTGCAGTTATCTCAAATCTGAGAGGTTATATATGGTGCTAAAATATAGACGTGACATACAACCACTACTTCTGATCAATGAATACAATAGACAAAACAAAGACCTTACCAGCCCTCTCCTCCAGGCTCCTCAGTGGACCGCTAACGCTCTCCAACCTCTTCTTGAGCTCGTCTCTCAAGTAAGGTTCCACCACAATGGTGCTGAGTTCCCCACACAGCCTCTCGGCTTCGCATAGCTCCTCTCTTCTCTGTTCCAGCTCTGAGCGGATCTCACCAGTCTCCTGCAGACGGCGTTTTAGTGCTTCAGGCTGGGCACTGAGCGAGGCCTGGCTGTCCAGACGTTCGCCTAGCGTCCCCACGCTGGCCGAGAGGTCCTTCAGCAGGGCCTGGTAGCGCTCACTGGTGCCCTGAGCCTGGTCGATGTGCCCGGAGCGCTTTGAAAGACGCTGGGTGAGGTCATCCCACTGCTGCGAGATGGAAGCCAGCTCGGACCTGACCTCCTCTAGGTCCTTGGCATCCTGCGGAGAGGAGTCACCAGATGGGGAGAGGATACCCTCAGCGGCCTGGGTTAGTTGGTCAAATTGCGGCCGGCGGGTCTCAAACTCCCGAAGCATGAACTAGAGTGGAGAAAAAAAGTGAAAATGTAATCAATCAGGAATAATTTCTACATTTGGTTAGGGCTATTTGGCAATAGCTTAATGGGCAAGTTGTCGAAATTTGTTATGTTGCGCATGGTAAGATCAACGTGAACATCCTCATGTACCTGCACTTGTTGTTTCTGAGTGTTCAGCATATTGGGGTCAATGCTCAGAGGACCCAAAACACTCATCATCAGTTCTTTTTCTCTGAGCCATGGACCAAGCTGACTGGCTGCTGTGGCAAAGCTGCCCAGCCTATCAGCACAGGTCTCCAGCTCCGCCTGCCTCTGTGCTGCAGTCTCATTTGTCTTTGCCCAGCGGAAGTCTGAGGAAAGAAGTAAATGTTTTGAAAACACAAAACCAATAAAAAGGATTTGAAATTAATTGGTTGCTGGGTTAACTATGACATGGGCACAAAACAGTTAATGATATGAATGTTAATATACTAGAAAACAGTTAAACATGAGAGTATGAAAGGGAAAATGTGTGCACATTCGATACACATCCGCCATTTTCTGCACTCTGTCAGAGCCATGACTCATGAACTGGGCAGAGTGTCTGTCACGGATCGGCATGGCTTTACAACAAGGCCCTGTGTGAAATGTGTGGAGAAAGGAGCTCTTTTGTAATACCACCTTAAATAAAATCAAATCTACAGGGTCGAGGAAAGAATATGATATATTTTAAGTCATTAAAATAGCTTTGACAATGAGTCATTCCACCCATTCTATATGTAATATTGATCTCAATCTCCCAGCCTATGGACTTTAATAGAACAATATTGTATTATCTCACATAGTGGAACTGGTGTTATATCTGAACAAATTAGATTTGATTGTATCTCCCCTATTGTCTCATATCTAATTCTTTCTTACCTCAGAAGCCCTTAGAAAGTTATCACTTTCAGTGAAGCATGTAATTCAATTCCATATAGATGTATATACATTCAAGTATCGGGTTGTCTTATACCCTCCCTCCTCTCACCCCTGCTAGTGGACCTCCAATCCCTCACCTATTCTTCCTGACACAACTACCTGACCCTATCCATTCAGGGATGTTTTCTGCATGTGGTGTCCACACATCGTCAGGGGCTGTCCGTGACCACACAACCCTGCAAATTTATTTCCCGGGACTGCTCACCGATGTCCTCCAGCTGTTGTCGCCAGGTGTCGGCTTCAGGGGAGTCTGGGTTGTCTGAAATCAGCTTCTGCAAGGTGCTCTTCAGCTCCTCCACCTTTCCAGAATGTTCTGCCAGCTCAGACAGTAAGGCCTAAGGAACAGAGGTACAAACTATATAAAAAACTATTGGCATGTCTGCTACAAAATCGAGTGTAATGCATACGGAAAAGCAACAAAAGCGAGCACGATAGGCTTAAGTCAATTAGGGAGGGATTGAATGTATATTCCAATGTGTCACCCCCCCGATTTGACAGTGGTTTGACCCGACTCTGAAGGCTCACCTTGTTCTCCTGGGCCTGAGCGCGTGCCATCTCAGGTTTGGAGGGGGAAGCGGTGGTCTGGCCCAGGTGCAGGCTGTTCTCCCTCTCTCCCAGCCAGCGGCTGAGCTCCTCTGTACCCCGGCTGGCCGTCTGTCTCAGCTCCAGAGAGGCTTCCTGGCATCCCCGTCTGTCCTTCAGCTCTCCGCCCAGCTCCTCATAACGACCGTTTACCTCGGAAACCGCCACCTGCACCTCGGTCAGGTCTGAAAGACGACACAGGACTCATCGATCATTATCAAATTGGATTTCATTTTGTATGTTTTTTTTCCCATCGCTGACACGTTAAAAACAGAGATGACAGCAGCAAGTACACTGTAGGTATGTGGTTGTTAACACTATAAACATGGACAGTCCTTCAGCACAACAAAATTTACTCTCTACCTGAGCTTGGACAAGAAGCAGACAGACAGAACAACAGAGGACAAAGATCTAGTGAGTGTTTTGTGAGCAAGCGAGCAGGTGAGGAACCAGGTGGTAGGTCAGGCAGTGCCTTCTGAAATGGTATCTGATGGATAGCGTCAAGGGCGTAGGAACGAGTTCGATATGGGGGGGGGACACACACCATATATTTTTCACAAATTGTTCTTACTATTAGGGGAAAACCACATTGCCTGTCTGTAACATTGGGGGGGGGCATCCCCCCGTTCCTACGCCCTTGGATGGCGTCATGTCTGAATAGAGGGCAGTAGGCTGGATTGGTAAGGGCCGGAGGGGAACTCACCTTTGCATGTGTGAATGCCATTGACACTGCTGGGGCTGCCTGCACCATTGGTCTGGGGAACACCTGGGAGAAAGACACACACCACTAAGACAGCTACACTGCAATAGACATAGACATGCATGTGGCCAGACTTTATTTGTGACACACGGCTGCCGTAATACCACGTGGTGGCCTTTGCAGTGTACCAAATATTTAAGTGCACAGGCAGCTTAGAAAATGCACCTCACGTGCAGAGCTTCTGTGGATTACTAGGACAGTCACACAGGCCAGTAGCAGCGGGCGCTCAGCGAAAGTGTGTTGGGCTTTCTGGCTTTCGACACTGATCTCCTTACCAGTCTTGGCCTGGGGGGCGGTGACCTTGATGATCAGGGTCTCTAGTTCACTTCCACTCTTGTTAAGATCCAGAACCCGAACACCCTCCTTTTCCCAGTCCGTAAGTAAGTCCTGAGAGAATAAATGCACTTATTGAAAAGTCCTCAACGTATAATCACATTGATGTCAGTCTGACTTTTATGCATCAGTGATACGTTTTATAATGCTTTGGATCATCATGATAAATACACATCATTACACTCTTACATTTAGCAATGCCTTTGAACAAATATGTTGTTTTGAGCGATTCATTTGTTTTTCTGCATCTCGTTATTAAATTATGTGTGAACTCAGATCCAGACACTGGCACACAGACCTTGAGCTGCTGCACCCGTCTCTGCAGGGACTCTGTGTTTAGGTTGGGTTCTTTATGAGGCAGCTGTTCCTGTGTTGCTTGGAGCCACCTGAGGAGGGCGCCAGAGAGAGACCGGAACTGACCCAACTTCTGCTCACAACTCTGGACGGCACTGTACCTGAAAAGGGTAAACGAGACAGTCAGAGGTGAGAAGGGAGAGAGAGAAGTAGAAATGGAGGAGGAAAAAGAGGAATGGAGAAAAATCGAGTGAAAGAAGACAAATGGAGAGAAAAATAATGGAGAACATAATTGACTTAAAACCACACTAACAATTGCATTGAAAACCAGAACTAAAGATATTACATTCAAATCACATTCATATGAATAGAAACTGAGAAACAGAATGTGCATTGAGGGGATACAGTGAGGCGTGAACCATTATTTTTTCTGTGTTCCCCTAAGGCTGTTGCCCTGTTTTTTTTTATTAAACCAAGATGGCTCACAAGCTGTTGTTTCCTATACGAGGTTAGTGATCCAGAGTTAGTAGACGCTAAGACAGGTGGCCAAGGTGTCTAAGCTGCTACTACCAACTTACAAATATTTAAGCTAAAACTCTCTAGATTTCACTACTTTGTTGTACAATAAAAGCCTTAATGTAATGAAAAAGTATTCATATTTTAAGAAAATAATCTGACAGGCAAGGTTGGCAGAGGTGAGCTAGTAAGATCCCGTTTGGGCAATATTGGTACTATTAAGCATACTGTAGATACTGTAATCTTTAAAGTGTGCAGGTACTATTAAGCATACTGTAGATACTGTAACCTTTAAAGTGTGCAGGTACTATTAAGCATACTGTAGATACTGTAACCTTTAAAGTGTGCGGGTACTATTAAGCATACTGTAGATACTGTAACCTTTAAAGTGTGCAGGTACTATTAAGCATACTGTATATACTGTAATCTTTAAAGTGTGCGGGTACTATTAAGCATACTGTAGATACTGTAATCTTTAAAGTGTGCGGGTACTATTAAGCATACTGTAGATACTGTAATCTTTAAAGTGTGCGGGTACTATTAAGCATACTGTATATACTGTAATCTTTAAAGTGTGTAGGTACTATTAAGCATACTGTATATACTGTAATCTTTAAAGTGTGCAGGTACTATTAAGCATACTGTAGATACTGTAATCTTTAAAGTGTGCAGGTACTATTAAGCATACTGTAGATACTGTAATCTTTAAAGTGTGCAGGTACTATTAAGCATACTGTAGATACTGTAATCTTTAAAGTGTGCAGGTACTATTAAGCATACTGTA
>JACXGM010005404.1:24982-35392 GCA_016801145.1 Umbra pygmaea | reverse complement strand
GGGGGGGGGGGGTGAATGCTCTCAGTATATTTTCCTGCTTTTTTGTCCTTAGTTAATCACATGCCTGAGTCTTATAGCACCGCATTATGTAATAACTTGTGAAAATGAAATAAAATTTCACTTCATTATATACTAAAAACTCATTTTGTAATATCTTACAACCTAATATGTAATAAATGTCCCTGCATTTTGTAATAAATTATTATATCATGTGGTAATTATTACAGAATGTAGGTGTGGGTCTTTTCATAAAAAATAAAAAATATGGTGTATTATGTAATAACGTCATTCATCAAAATCTATACGGACCATTTTTACTGCATTGTATATTAGGAGAAATGCTGTGACTATTATTAATAATATGGGACTATATTCAGAATCAGATTATAGAAAAATATTGTCATTTTTTATTTCTGTTGGATTCCATGTTAATGTCTGGATTACACAATTCTCACTGTGTTCTCTGCAACATGGAAATCACAGGTCCTTACACCTATGTGCATACTTTTAAATGAACTAATGAGGGAATGATACACATCTGACCATGAAACAGTTGAGCAGCCAACTGTCCAATTACTTTTGTCCCTTTAAAAAACACCTTATTTTCTTACACTGTGTGCACAATTATTAGGCAAGTTGTATTCTTGAGGATTAATTTTATTATTGAACAACTACAGTGCTCTCGGTCAGTCCCAAATGTAAATACACCTTAAACCTGAATAGTTAAAGTGAGGTTAGTTAAGAAGAGTGAGGTATCTGCTTTTTTGAGAATATCTATGCACAATTGTTGAGCAACTATTAGTGTTCAGAATAATTATGCAACTAAATGTTTCCCATCTCACTTGTTGATTTTCGTCTATTAAAGTGAGGATAATAAACAAACAACTCAAATTTACATTTCTGACATTTCAAAACAAATCAGTGATCAATATAGCCACCCTTTTCAATAACAGTCATAACCCTTCCCTTCATGGAGTCTGTCGGTTCTAGATCTTTTCACGATCAACCTTTTCTGCAGCAGCAACCACAGCCTCCCAAACACAGTGTACTGATTCCTTCACAATAAATGGACAGTTTAAGAAGGGACCACAAGTTCTCAATAGGGTTTAGGTCTGGTGAGGAAGGGGGCCATGTCATTATTCTTTCATCTAGCCACACAATGGAGTACTTCGATGCATGCAATGGAGTATTGTCCAGCATAAGAAACATGGTCTTCTTGAAAGATGCAGAATTTCCTGTACCACTGCTTGAATAAAATGTATTTTAAAAACTAGCAGTAGGTTTTGGAGTGGAGTTTGAGTCCATCTTCAACCCAAAAAGGTCCATCTAGCTCATCTTTAATAATACCAGCCCATACCGGTACCCTACCTCCACCTTGCTGGCTTTTGAGTCAAAGTGGAGGCTATGGGCCCATCCATCTTGTCCATCAAGAGTCACTAGCCGCTTTCTGACTGGAGGGATTTTTGCAGTTCCTAGAACATAACGTTCCTATAACCCTTTTTTTCCTTGTGTTCCGACTGGACCAATTTGGGGATTATTAATTTGCTCAGACCGAAGTTCCTGTATTTCTTTCAGCTCCAACTTCAGGACAGGGTCTTTCCCTTTTCCATGTCTATGTTGATTGGTCCAACTTATGTCAACCCGGAACTTGCAGCGCGCCATCTATAAATAAATCCATGCCATCTGTGTTAGCAAAATATTACTTTAATTACTTGACTATGTGAATTACTACGAGAATGGACAGAATTCTGAACTCGAACGCCGTTCGTACTCCATTATGAGGATCCCGGCAAGGCACAACAGGAACATTCCGATGGCCTCCTCCATGCTGGTTTGTTGTTCTATGTGGTTTTATGTGGCACTATGCTAAAGTCTGAGCAGCATGTAGCCTTATATAGCCTTTCACAATCAGTTCGTACAACACTGCGGCTGATGATAAATAATAGTGTTGGCGTTCTAATGATTAGATGGATTTTCCAGAAGCATAACAGAATGTATGTGTGAAAGGACAGTAATGGTGCAATAGCGAATAGACTTTTTCCATATTTTTTCAAATACACTTCATTTTGTACCTTTTTGGATGGACTGTATACTAGACACTAGGCAATGGCTTCCATTAATGAAACGGCAAAACACGGCGCTTTAGCCGCACTATATAGCCTATACTTCTAAATGTGCAACAAATGTGATCTGCACATGTTTTGAAATCTTTTTTACCTCTACATCAACAAAATTAAACAGAAAGAAAAGTATAACTACTTTATATGTGAATTAAGTAGCTGTGGTGGATTTAAATTATATGGATTTAAGAATTCTAATTCTACAAAACATAAAAAAATAGTCTATAGAAAATCGTCTACTACAGTATAGCTATCCTGATATTATAAATATAATTATTTTCGTATTCTACTGCTATAAAGTACATTCAACAACAACAAAAATATTTATGTAATTCATCTGTTTTGAACTGTCAAGTCCAAAAATGTATTGGCAGAATAAAACAAATGAATATTGTGTGAGATGCAATTATTCTGTTTGCAGTTCTTGCTCTCACAAGCCGCCAAAGTTAGTGTTCTTCACCAGCTCAGTCTTACTATTGCACCAGGCTATACAAACTTAGATTTTTCACGTATGGAGGTACTTTTATAATTATTTAGGTTGTTTATGAATTTCTATGGGAATACAATGTTATTTATTTGCATCTGCTCGCTACAGCAACGCTGCTGAATGAACAGTTAGGCTATATTGCAGCTAACATATTTGTGTAAAAGGGTGTGTGAGGGGAGTGAAGAATTTTGGCAAATACATGGACAAAACCAGTAACATCAAATATAGAACAATTGAACATTTGGTCTACGTATATTTGCAGGATTAGCCTACGGAAAGCTCTAAGCTTGTAATCTTGTAATACATTTTTCAGACCCTGTTATCTCAGTCTGTGTCACACATACTCAATTTAACTTTGTCCTGTGTTGATGGGACGAAAAAAATGGATGGGAAGCTAAAAAACATATTTATTGTTTACAATGCTACCATAATCCTGAAGTTTTAAAATCAGAATTGGGCAAATGTCGCCACATTTACTCATGTAATTCTACATGTCGGATATATTACACTAACTAGCAACATAAGTAATGAAATAACATTTGAGATTGAATTTACAAACAAATATTATAAACTGTTACATTTTATATCAGAGAGAGGGAGAATCAGATGAGTCCATTGGAAATCTGCCTGAGAATTGACACTTCTCCTTTATGAATGTATGATAATATTCAGATGAAGGAAATATTGTTCTTCACCAGCTCAGTCGTAGTATGGCTCTAGGCTACATGAACTTAGATTTTTCGTGTTTTATTAGAATCTTCAGCATTTGCAGTGTGATTTTTAGAATGAATGTACTTTTATAATTATTTAGGTTGTTTGTGAATTTCTATTGGATTATAAATTATTTGCATCTGCTCGCTACAGCAATGCTGCTGACCAGAAAAAAATTGACATTTTCCAAACATTCACCGATTATTCTGCAGTTTTCATCGTTGATGGGAATAAACTGGATCGACAGCTTTGTCAATGGAATTAGAAACAACACTCGTTTTGTGGGGGGATTCTTCCACAATCAGTTCGTACTGTTGAGAACATTATTTTATATAATTATGTTAAAATACAGTTTAAACAGTTTAGAAGGGTATAAATAGATGAGTGTTATACACCTAAGGTTCGAGGACTTTTGGAAGATTCTAAGGCCTGTTAGCCTGTCTGAGTGTAGACAGGGTGACAGTTTCAAGGCCAAACAGTGACACTTGTTATTGTAGAGATATGAGAATGGGTTATTTTCTCCAAGGGGAGGGGTAGCTAAGTCACTATGACAACAGTTGACTGAGGCAGGGAGATGCTATTATTGGATGTTTTCTTACTTTTATCTTATAACATCAGAATAAGCTTATGACTTATAGATTATAACTATTATACACTCACCTAAAGGATTATTAGGAACACCATACTAATACTGTGTTTGACCCCCTTTCGCCTTCAGAACTGCCTTAATTCTACATGGCATTGATTCAACAAAGTGCTGAAAGCATTCTTTAGAAATGTTGGCCCATATTGATAGGATAGCATCTTGTAAATAAAAAAATTATCTACCAAAATTAAATTAAACCAATAATTAAATTAATGTTGAACATTAAAACAATCTATACATCACATACTTTTATAAACTAAGAGAAACGTTTTTTTTTTTATTGTTCTTATCCAATTTTTCCCCAGTAACCATGCTACGTTGGCTTCTTTGCAATCCCCCCCTTCCATGGAGAGGAGTTTGACCAGCAAGTGATAAGGGGTTAATCAGGGGGAAAAGTAAAATGTTTAGACTGGTAAATTCAATCCCCTGATTTAAATGTAATTGAAAATGTATGTCACTTGCTGAAGTCAGAAACACTCAAAATGGCTACAGGAAAGGCTTGGCAAAGAATCTCAATGGCTGATACCAAGAATTTCTCAATAGGACACAGACTGATTGATGTTATTGAATGCAACGTATTTGTAAATATATTGTAGCTTTTATAGATTTACATTAGCTTTAAGTTGTATTGTCCCAATACTTATTCTCAAAGTGTGGAGATGGAACTGTGAAAGTGCTGTTATTCTTAGTTGGTAAAAATATCTTTAACACTAGATCCAGTACACCTTTCACCAGCATTACCCGCCAGAGCTGAAGCTGTTTGGCATAATTATCATACTAATCTTCGCCATTAGCATGGCCATTCTTTTCTGCAGCCTCCAGACAGCTATCACTGCATCCAGCAATCACAGCAATATAAGCCTAAATAAAATGGTCTAAAAAAGGATGAATACTTTATACCTTAAAATAATATACTTGAACATTAGCATACAAAACAAATTACTATTTCAAAGAACACAGGCTCTAGCATTTCATTAGTTAGGCAGTAAAAAACAATTTCATTTGTTTAATTTTTTTATTTCACCTTGATTTAATCAGGTCAATCGAAAAAAAAAAAGTTCTCATTTGCAATTGCAACCTGGCCAAGACAAACCGCAAGGTGCAAGGCAACATAAAGTTACACACAATGTACAAACATTCAAGTATTCAGATACACATTAAAAGGTATAAAATGGTATTCAAAAAAATACTTTGCATTCAGTGCAAATATGGTCTCAAACATGATGGGAAGGTAACATGATGAGCATGGCTAAAGAATGGTAATGTGCAAATTATACAGAGACAGCTGTGCAGTTGAATATGCAAGATTAAGGATTCGATGAGGGCGCTAGGGCATGAACAGTCAAAGAGAGGAGGTAGAGTTAACATGTGCAGAGGTCTGTCAGTAGATTCAAAAGTATCGTTTCAGGGATTTTTTGGGGGGATTTTTTCTAAAATCCTCAATTTATTTTCATATATAAATCCATGGGAAATTTGTATTTATATCTTATTTTACTTTTTATTGAGTTGAACTCTGCTAGTATGTTATTTTGCACATTTTTATTATGGTTTAATTTCTGACTAATCTCATGAAATGCATAGTTAGTCTCTTGTGACATACAATTACTGTATTTCACACAACCTGTATAAAATTAAAGTCCTCAAAAGTTAAAATCTTCACAAATAAACTTAATTCAGATTTTGTTTTGATCAAATTTTATTATAATCTTAGAATTGTATTTTTGTTACATTTAAATTGTTCTCCAAAACAAATGTATCATTTGATAACATTTAAACATGTTAAATTTGAGTCAAAATATTATTGAATTAAGAATTTTGTTACACCAATAACAAATGAGTGTAATACAAATTTTGAATTACATAAAGCAGGATCATTGTCATTGTAAAATGATCAGTGACAATTCAAGATGATAGGCACACATTTAATTAATTAGATTTAATGCAAAATATATTTTGGACATGTTGCTCATTGTTTTGTTCGAAATTAGCCAAGACAATTTATTGTTTAGCCTGGGTTCTATTATTATAATAATTATTATTGCCCATTAATCCGTTTGTTCATCTACTTCATTCAGTGAGAAGAAATTTGCTGGATACCAATGCTAAATGCAATGTGATTTGGGCAGTTTAGGTCGGAATTAGGGGTAATTTTTGTTTTATTTAGAAAATGGGTCCAACATTCTATGTCTTTTTGGGAAAGTAACCTCTATATCACATGGAGGGTCAATATACATTAGTCTTAAACTGATCTTCTTCCAGATCGATTTTCATATGTTTTACTGGAACAGTTTCACATAATTACAATAGTCATTTTTCAAAAACAAATATGTGATTCATCTAATTCAATCTAAATCAAATTGATACAGTAGAGCGCCTGTCTTTGCCAAATTGAGAATATATGATGCAACATGAGCCAATTGTGTAAAACGAATGCAGGAGGTCTAAACCAAGTTGCTTCTTTTTGCCAACCTGGTATGAAAACTTTGTTTGCAGAACATATGCTGGAAAAAATAAATAAAACAATATAATTTACATTTCTTTCACATGGCAATGTGTCTATGTTCTTTCATTTAAAGTCACCTCTTTACTCTGCCTCTTTGTTGCTAATGTGAAGCATTTTTAACTAGCCTGGGCCATCAGATTATGCCGCCCCAGCTCCAGACAGACGCAGCTGTACTTCTGCAATGGAGAATTAATAAGGTATTTTATGGTGTTTCCACTGGATACATAGGAGCATGACATTTTCCCTTTCTCACCAAGGATCATTGGGTGTAGCGGGTTAGATGGTTGGAAATCATGTCATTCTGGAAAAAAAAGCTCAATAGCGGTGTTAAGTTCAGACAATCAGAAATACAATTCGGATAAGGCACTAGGTTTGGTGTAATCAAGCACCACAAGCACTTACTCAGCACTGACCAATCCAAACAAAAGTCGAATGAATGAAAAATCATGGAAATGAAATGCAGAACATGATCCTCACCAATAGGTTGTGAGTTCTGTGAACAATACATCAACTCTTTCAGGTACAGTAAACTACTGCCTTAATCATAAACAATATAATTAGCAGATATTACTGTAACCAAACATTGTTGATGAGAAACTCATGGGGACTAACGGAAAATGCACTGCTAGTGATGTGTGAATTGATAGACGCTAACATTTAAAGTGTAAACAATTCACTCAACTAATGCTCAGTGTGTGAGTTGAGAGACACCATCGCCTTCTTACTAAACATTTATTGCAATCCATAACTGACCTTATCTTTACATAGGCCTAAGTATTACTACGACAGAACAAGAAGCCATTTAAAGAAATCAATAAATGCAATTTCGAAACAAATGCAGTTTCACTTTTTTAATACATTTAATGAAATTGTTTGGCCTTCCAGCTTTGGCTCAAGATTAATCATCTTAATGAATTTCATTAAAATAGTAAAGCATTTAGTACTTGCTACAAGCATGTAACTCTTAAAACTCGTTGGCTATGTTTGCATTGTTCTTTTAAATTTTTATTGTGTTTTGGGTTGTTTTGCCTAACCGGAATTGATTGGTAAATAAAGTTTTGTTCCATTATGGAGTCATTTTTTGTAACTAAGAATGTATGTTTTTGAACACTTACATTCATCTGGATGCCATGATTATGGCTAATTATAAAAATATATAAATAATAATTGACTGAGAAGGGTACAGAGGCAAATTGATCATACACCCCCAAAAATCTACAATCTAACCCAGTATTGGCAATTTTGTGGTGTGGGCATGTTTCACTGTGATCTCTCTGACTTCATTTATTATTCATGATTCATGATTCGTGTATGTTTTTTTTCTTAACTTTAACACTGGCAAACAGTGACATTTGTCAAACGTATCTAATATGTAATCATGGCCTTTTCAAGGTAATACTAAATATTATTTTTTATACATAATTAAAAACAACAACATTAATTTAATTATTATTATTTATTTAAAAAAAGTTCAATTTCACCTAACACAATGTAGAGATAAATGCTGGGTGTTCTTTCTGCCTGCAAACAATATGGGACCAACACTAAACCTTGTGCTATTTTAGTATTTTAACGTTGAGCTGATTAATGTAAACCTTTCCCCCAAAAACTATTTGAAATAGGATTAAATTGCTCAATGAAGAAAAAGTATTTATTTGTTTAATCAGGGTAAAATTGGACTTTGTTTAGGATCTAATCACAATGTAGTTCAAATATATACTGTAAGCATGAAATACAGAAACCGTTCAAATGTTCACACATTTTCTCAAGAGGTCTGTTCCTTCCTTTGTCTAATGATGACTCCGCCCCGTCCCAACTTGGACATGTTCAAATCAGAATGCCGTTGTCTCTTCATAGAGAATGTGAAAGGATGGGGAGGCCCAGTCTCACCTCTGTTAGCTTTTCTGTCGCTCTGATTATGACCCTCGGTCTTGTTCCCCTACACCGCCCTCGCAGTCATCCCTGTAATGAAATACTATGCATTGTAGGCATTGCAGTGTACAGTATGCATTATTTCAAGTGGATGCCCTAAGTGTCAGCAATGGTGAGCACTGAGATTAGGGCCCCTGCAATCAGTCTTTCTCATCTCCCTTGCTGTTTTTCATGATGTTTATAGTTGTTGGCAGGATTATTTAGTCTGTCAGTCATATCAGTGTTTTGTGTTCTGAGGTAACCAGCAATCTTTCCAGTAATGGGCCACATTTTATTTGTTTAAACAAACAGTTCCTAAACTAGGACTTGCCTGATCTGAAAACGGTGTCACTAGACAAACTAGGGAAAAAATATTTCATTACATAAAGCAGGTTATGAGAGTAAGGTGTAATGTTTGAATTAAACAGAATAGTTAGCATTTTGTTCCTAGAGATTTGGCTCTAAGTATGATTGGTTGAGTTAAAAAATACTACATTCCTGATAAGACTTTTAGGAACACATGTCTTCAGTTTCCTTTAGAACAGAGTGTACAGGAACTGGCAGTAATTAAGCCTGGAGGAAAGAGAACATCATTAATTATGTTATTTTCTACACAGAAGATCACAAACAATTATTGCCAGATGATTTTCTTGATGCATGTCAAAATGTTACTTCCTTCTGATCATTAAAGTCATGACTCCAATTAAGAAAGTTGTCTTTTGTTTCTGAATACATCTCATTTGTTATGTTTTTGGTGAAAAGGCATATTAGGTTACGGGCCAAACCAAATTTTGTGAACCCCTGTTTTAAAACAACCACCCTTCTCTGTCTAATGTAGAAGCGTATGGTTAATAAAACTGGATAGTGTTTAATGCATACATTAAAATAGAAATTGATCTTGGTGGGTTTTATGTTAAGGCTACCTTCATCTAGCACTAAATGAAAACTCTTAACACTGACAAGAGACAGAGATCATGTCTAACTAATTAGGTGTGTCCAGGTGTGCTACTGTTTGTCACATTGCTATCTGCCCCCAAGAGGAGGATCCAACTGCACTCCTGTGACTTGGTTTCAGATGGCCAAAGGGTGGCGGTCAGCACTTGGACTTTGCGGCCTGTGGTGACTCACCTGGAAACAATGGGGATGTGTTGTGGGTTCTGCCCTGTTAATGTGACAGAACGGAAAAGGTGCTATAAATAGGGCTTTTAGTTGCAAGGTGTTACCAGGCCTCTGCGAAGCCTTTGAGAGCGGCAATAACAACAACAGCGTATCAAGTGCTCTGTAGGGAGAGGGAGACCTTGACCACCATGTTACAATAGAGCTGAGAGAGTGAGACCTTTACCAGAGCCCAGGGTAAAACATCCTGGAATATTTGGTCCATAGAGTGGGGTTACTGTACTTAAGTATTTTTTTTGTGTATCTGTACTTCACTTGAGTATTTATCTGTCTGCCAACTTTGTAGTTTTACTTTACTACATTTTATTACAACAATTGATACTTTTCCTTCTTTACAATTTCCAAAACAAAGTTGTTACTCGCTACAAAATTAAAATTAGTCGTATTGGAGGAAATGCCCAAACAAATGATTTACTATTATCTCTGTTAAGTTGTTATCCAATCGCTTTAGCCATGCATTTAATATTGAGCAAATCAATGTGAAACCCCACCCACCAAGAGATGTAGTGTCGTCCCAAGTATACGGAAGTATAAGCTTTTTTATAAACTTGTTTTCTTTCAGTGGTCACGATTGGTTACACCTTTTCCCCTCATTGAAGTATAACTGTACGTACACACTGCCACAGACTTGAGCTTCCAAAGAAGCTCTGGACGCCCAGTCAAGGACGCTTGTCAAAAAAGTACGAGGAAGCTTTAGACGCTTTGGGCGCTTTGGCCGCTCTGACGTGGTATGATCAGACTGTAAAAAATAGGGCAGGACTAGCATACGTAGCCTTAAATATATCCTGAGCGAATGATTTGCATTCCCGCTTAAATCGAGGGAACCGAGGGAACATATTTCCAATAAGAGTTGAAC
>JACXGM010005404.1:0-24882 GCA_016801145.1 Umbra pygmaea | reverse complement strand
TATGTTAGGATGTTAGATTATGAAGGGCTATGTTGAAAACCATCCTTTCTAGCCAGCCTTTTTGATAACTGTATTTCTGTATGTTTGGTATTATGCCTATTGTTGACAACAAGTTTATCAGGCAACATATTCAGGGAAATTGGGAATGATATTACATCAGATATTGTTTACTACTATAGTACTGTAAGGCATATTTGAATTTCCCTATTTTATTGATTTGCTTATTGCTGATAAGCAATTTAATTTGGTCCAAAATTGTTTTGTGAAATACTTTACATTAGATTGTGGTGCCTTTCTCTCCTTTCAATGACACACAAATAATGTTAATAAATCAAAATCATATGAAATATTAATGAAATAATATACTTGTAGACGTTGTTTAACTAAGTACAACTTAAATAATTTTATATAGGCTATCATAATATAATGATGTTGTAGGTGAACTAAATAATCAAAATAATAACAATTCTCAAATAGGCTGTGTCACGGTTGCAATTTGTTTTGTTTGTGTTTGGGTGCCTTTGTTTTTCTCATTTCAGCACATGTAGTTTAAAAGTTCTGTGAAAGGCCATGCCCTCCCAGATGTGTTTACAAAGTGTAGCTGTAGCCCTGAACTATCAGATCAGATTTACTAATGACTGACGTGTTGATTAGTAGTTAAATCCGGTGTGCTCGCTCAGATATAGTTTAAGTACATGGACTGGCTGCTGGCACCTAAGGAGAGGTTTGAGAACCACTGTCCTACAAACATTTATGAAATATTTCCCCAAACATTTGGGTTCAGATTATGGCTTGACTACTTTGAAACTAAAACATATAGTATATAGGTACTGTATCACACCTTTCAGATATCGTTATCATACAATCCAGTCAATTTGTTTTTAAAAAAACATATAATTTAAAATAAATAATGTCTGGATTGCTGAATTATTTACACCAACTAGAGCACCTCAAGAAATTGATTGGAATTCATATATAAGTGCTATGGCTTTTCCCATTTATATTATGCATTGACAGATGTAACACAATTTTTACTCTTACTTTATGTACTTAAGTGCATTTAAGATCAAATATTTACTTTTGGTACTTAAGTACATTTAAATTCAGATACGTTAAGAGTTTTACTCTTCACCCTTACTGGAGTAACTTTTACGCTCAGTAGGTGTACTTCTACTCATTCTCCAATACTTTTTACACGTCTGCTGTTGTCAGTGAAGCTGAATACACCTCTACCTGCCTCTGCAGCCTGTGAATGAATATTAAGCATAGCAGGACTTGTTTTCAGCCCAGCAAGAGCATGCCTGGATTCTCGCAATTTTGACAAACATCTTCTACTGAAGATGTAATTGTAATGAACGGAACGAAGAGAAGAAAGCAGAGGGAAAGATGAAGGAAGCAAGAGGAAGGAGAGTGAGCAAGAGGACATGGAGAGGAAGAGAGACAAGAGGAGACAATGAGGAAGGAAGCGAGAGGAGAAAGGAGTTGAGGGAAGAAGTGGGCAATAAGGTAAAGGGAGCGAGCAAGAGGAGAAAGGATTTTAGTGACGATTTAAGTTAAAGTTCAAACTGATGGTTCATGTTCAATGTGATGTGGGGAGACAATAAATAAAGCTTGGAGCGAGAAAGAAAACAATTTCCGTCTTTTTTCCTCTCTTTGTACTTTTACTTTTGATACTTTTGAGTACATTTTAACACCAGATAAATACTTTTGATACTTAAGTACATTTAAGATGAGCTACTTTCAGACATTTACTTAAGTAGTTTTCTTATGGGTGACTTTTGCTTTTACTAAAGTCACTTTTAAGATCCATATCTGTACTTTTACTTAAGTATGGAATTCAAGTACTTTTTACAACACTGCCGACTGCAGGTCTAACCCCATAACCGCTGAACCATCTGCTCCCTTAGTTTGGTGAATGAAGATAACAGTTTCTATCTAAGTGCGTACATTTCTGTGTGGTCAAAAACATTTGACTGGTAGTGTACCTGTATTTTATTGACCTGCACTTGTTTAAGTTGGATGGTTGAAGAAGACATTAGCATTTGGCTGTCACTAATTTATATTTAATATTAAACAGCTGTGCATTAGGATTTGGGGTACTTCCAACCTGTTACCTTGTTTTAAAATGACTCCAGCATTATAGCTTTGTCATCACATTTTGCCTGGACAGAAACAAACAGATAATCAGATCAAAGCTCACTGCCGCAGGGAAGTGTGAGCACTGTCCAGTTCTAGATTAGTTTGACTTTGTTTCAAATCTAGAACAGCAGGTTTTTGCATTTCAATTCATTGAATTCGTTGCTCCTCGTTAAAGACACTATGTCATAGTTAGCCTTGGAAATGAGGTGGCCTCCACTTATTTTAGAGCTACACTGATGAGTTATGTTGGACTGTAAGGATGCAAGGAGTGCCATCTCTCCCATAACCTCAATGCTGTAGCACTTGCATAAATGTGTCTTTATGCTATATTATTTATATACAGTAGACCCATTGGCTTAGCTCTTACCATGTTAGCTCTGCTTACTGTGTTTTAGTGTCAGTTTCATGCTGCAGACACACAAGCAAAACCAAGCATCCAAGCTAATTATTGATGTTAAGCAAAAATTCAGGCGGAATCTCCTTTAGTCAACTTAAACACCATATCGCAGATTATGCTCTCGTTGTCAAGTATTGCTGAAGACCCATAACAGCTTTTAGACCCATTGGAATTCCCCTTTCTGTTTCCTCTGCCGAGTGAATATTGTTTGTGTTTAAAGGGAACGGAGTGGACTACAACATCTCGCTCCAACCCAACATTGTGGTAGTCCTGCTTTTGGGCCAACACATCAAAAAAGGCTGTCTTCCATTGCGGCCCCGTTGGTGTTGGTTGACGATGAAGGCCTGTGTCTGTCGGTCGTAAATGCATTTGCCAATAAGAACCAGAACCCTTGTTTGAAGAAGGCTGGTTTTGTTAAAGGTTTTGTTTCCGCGGGCCTCTGTTTTGCGTCAATCTCTTCCACAATGAAACCATGGCTGGATGCCTTCTCCCTCTCTCTCATAAACACACACAAGATTCACCAATCCCTTTTCAAGGGATATGTTTATTAAAGAGACTTGTTAGTCTTCACAAGTGATATTAAATAGCCTGCAGGCTGTGATCGAGTATGAACAAGAGGTATCGCTGAAAAGCATAATGTTCTCTTTTTGACAGTTAATGGGATGGATCGCAGCATCCAAGCATGATGTTGTCTTTTGGCTAGTACTAGTATTAATTCAACAGCACTGATTTAACCCTTAGTCTGCAGATGTAGACTAGACTCTGAATCACACAAAATGCACCTAATCACACAACTGGGAATGAACTTATTTGTGTCATTCAATGTGATCTAATAATGTGTGATTCTGTTTTTTCTGAGTCAGTAATAAGTGCTAACTAAGTACTAATAATCAGGAAGGCCAAGATTATTTTCTCCAATCAGTCTCTGAAATAGATTTAACAGCTGTTTAAGTTGTCATAAAACCCTGGAAACCCCCCAAACAAACACTAAAGACTAAAATCAACATGGATGGTGTGAAGATGTGTTCAAAGAAATGATGTCAACCAAAACATGTTATTTGTATAGCAGGTTCCATAAGACCTACAGTGCCTTGCGAAAGTATTCGGCCCCCTTGAACTTTTCGACCTTTTGCCACATTTCAGGCTTTTGATTTAGTTTTATTTCGAACATGTCAAAGAAAACAGAACAGACAGTTCACATAGAAATAATATAAAAAAGAAAAAAAACATGTCCGAAAAGGAGTGGGAAGAAGTTTACTCTTATTTAATCCCACCCCTTCTCCATCCTTTATCTGTAATTATCTAGTTTACCCTTCTCTTTCTCTTTTTACTTTCTTTTTCTTTCCCCTTCAAACATAAAGATATGAAACTGTAATTTTTTGTGAAGAATCAACAACAAGTGGGACACAATCATGAAGTGGAATGAAATTTATTGGATATTTCAAACTTTTTTAACAAATAAAAAACTGAAAAATTGGGTTAAGTTAATACGTTAAAAAGTTAATAACTTGTAGCGTCACCTTTTGCTGTGATTACAGCTGTAAGTCGCTTGGGGTATGTCTTTATCAGTTTTGCACATCGAGAGACTGAAATCTTTGCCCATTCCTCCTTGCAAAACAGCTCGAGCTCAGTGAGGTTGGATGGAGAGCGTTTGTGAACAGCAGTTTTCAGTTCTTTCCACAGGTTCTCGATTGGATTCAGGTCTGGACTTTGACTTGGCCATTCTAACACCTGGATATGTTTATTTGTGAACCAGTCTATTATAGATTTTGCTTTATGTTTTGGATCATTGTCTTGTTGGATGACAAATCTCCATCCCAGTCTTAGGTCTTTTGCAGACTCCATCAGGTTTTCTTCCAGAATGGTCCTGTATTTAGCTCCATCCATTTTCCCATCAATTTTAGCCATCTTCCCTGTCCCTGCTGAAGAAAAGCAGGCCCAAACCATGATGCTGCCGCCACCATGTTTGACAGTGGGGATGGTGTGTTCAGGGTGATGAGCTGTATTGCTTTTACGCCACATAACGTTTTGCATTGTTGCCAAAAGGTTTGATTTTGGTTTCATCTGACCAGAGTACCTTCTTCCATATGTTTGGTGTGTTTCCCAGGTGGCTTGTGGCAAACTTTAAACAACACTTTTTATGGATATCTTTCAGAAATGGCTTTCTTCTTGCCACTCTTCCATAAAGGCCAGATTTGTGCAGTATACGAAGTTTAGTTTTTTATTTGTTAAAAAAGTTTAAAATATCCAATAAATTTCATTCCACTTCATGATTGTGTCCCACTTGTTGTTGCTTCTTCACAAAAAATTACAGTTTTATATCTTTATGTTTGAAGCCTGAAATTTGGCAAAAGGTCGAAATGTTCAGGGGGGCTGAATACTTTCGCAAGGCACTGTATATATAAAATGTTCAAATGTTTTTTGACTGCAATCAATTTAATAGTTAAGATTGAATGGCTTAATGCCTTCTTGATAATCAGACATTAATAGAACACTGATAAGATAAAAAGTTGTGCTCAAAGGTTTGCATAACCCTGGAGAATTGGTAATAGATGTACCATTTTTAAAGAAAACATAATTGAGCAGGCAACTGTGTGATAATTAATGGCAGGGCTCAAAATTAATGCTTGTCTGCTTCTCCGGGACAAGTAACAAAAGTAGTCGATGTGGAATTTCTAAAATACGAAATCATTCGTATTTTATTTGTATTTTTTTTTTAAAGATTTCCAGATTTTTTCTTCCTTCCCAACTCCCACTAACCCTGCCTTTTCCCCAGCTCTGCAACACGAAAGCCTTTAGTCTGATCATGTATGGCAGGGGTATTCGATTCTGGACCTCGAAGCCAGATCCACTCCACTTTCTTATTGCAACCCATTAATCTGAGACTTATTTAGACTTGGGACACCTACAGTGTTTAGAACTGGGACACCAGGTGAGTCCAATTAATGTTGAAGTTGAACAGAAAACCAGCAGACTCCGGACCCCGTAGGGTTAGAGTTGATGTACGGGATGATTAAATTCACCGACTATACTTCTGTTCTGTGATTGAATTTACAGGCACCCGATCTGAACAGAAGGAGTCGCTGGAGACCAATGTGGCAAGAAAGATAATCAGATTTATCTAACCCAAATCTCGGGCAGCGCTAAGCCAATTTGCGATGCCTCGTGCAGGAGGCCTGGGGTCAGATAACCCATGTTCAGACTCGAACCCATAAATAAAATTGTATTTTAAGTACATTGAGCTAAACTAATTAACTGGCAATTGATGACTTGTGATGTCTTTTTTGCTGTGAAATCGGTCTGTGTGATGTATGTCAGCGATTTTACTGTATGTTCTCAAACACTGTAGTGCTCTTTCAGATTAGTAGAACGGCATGGCTAGCTAACGTTAGCTGTAGTGCATTCAGACTGCACGGTGGTGGCCACATGACACAGCTCTGTTTACACAGTGTAAGTCTGTTAATACTTCATCCAAAAAGTAGAGTAGAATATGCACATATAAAGGTTGTGATTTATTTTGAATAGATATAATCTACTATAGCAATATTGAAAGCATTTCTGACGCGTAATAGCTGGACAAAACAATCGCGTTTTATTCAACTGCATGTGACAGTGGCTGAAATGTAATGAGCAAGTGTCAGAAACAAAAAGGAGAATTTAGAAGCAGTGCGCAATTATATAATTATTATATAATATTTCTTTAAATTGAGAATTAATCCCATGTTCCTCAATTTCTGTTTTTTTTTTTCAATTGAAATGCTTGACTGTTGTTGTGAGTTTGAACTAATACTGCTTGAAGAATAAGTCAGATTCAAGATAGCAAGTGAAAGACTTTATTTTAATCTACATGTTGGCCTGCCAAAAGATTATATTTTCTGTCCAGTAACAAAAAAGTCTCTTGATTTTTATATTGGTCATTTTGGTTTGTTGATCAAATCATGATGTGAGTCTCATCTGTTTTCTCTTTGAAAGACAATGGTAGTAGTGATCTTTGGTTTGGCTGCTCTTATTACAGTGCGATGCAAGCATTGAAACCCTGTCAAGGCTGTTCAGTGCCTGTCCTCATATCACATTGAACTCTTTGGAAACCAGAGTGTTACTGTCTTTTTTTTGGTTGGTAAATACACAGACTATACTCCCCAATCTGTGGCGGTCACTGACAAACTTAATTTCTGTGTAACAGGAGGCATTATGTGCAATTGCAAATCTAAACCCGTCTGAGTTATATTTTTACTTGAATCGTGCCCCACAGAGGTTGCAGTATGCCTTTAATCCCGCTGTGTAGTCATATTTATATGCTGACATTTAAGTCAGATTTCATATAATGATGCGCTTTCTGCAAAGATAAACAGCGATTTAACTAAAATCAGAAGCGTGTGGCATCCAGCTGTGGTGAAAAGCAACAAGATAGTACTTTTCTCCTGCTTCCAGTAAGTGTATTTAGAGGAGATTGCAGTTTGAATTCTGACAAATTAGGAAAATGTATTTAGTATCAACTCACAGTAGTCAAGACAGAGTTGGAGTTTCTCCTCAAGTATTGGCCGTAATTGAACTTGGTGCTGCCAAAACCCACCGAAAGGAGTCACTAGAGTCCGAGGCAACCCTGCCCAAATTGCAACTGCACTGCAATAGACCGACAGTACCTATAAAAATCATCATACTCCTTAGAATTGTTTTGTCTTACTGCTTGAAATCAAAACCCATTAAAAGTGTTTATTTGTTTTGTTCTGGCTTTATTTACTCATTCTTCCTTACAACATTCAAGTAAGGGAAATGTAAAACAAAAACGATTAGCTTTGCACACCTAGATTGGGGAGTGTTTGCCTTTGATATTCTTCCTTGCAGAATTATTAGAGTTCGGTCAAATTTCATGGTGAGTGGTGATTGACTGCAGCCTTCAAGCCCATCCACAGATTTTCAAATGAATTTAGGTCAGGGATCTGACTTAGCCACTCAAGTACATTCATTTTCCTATCCTTAAGCCACTGCATTGTATTTTTAACAGTGTGTTTAGGGTCATTATCATGCTGGAAGGTGAACCATCTGCCTATCTTCAGTTGTCTAGCAGAGGGATGCAGGTTTTCCTCAAGAATTTGGGTGTACTTGGCAGCATTCATTTCCCCTTTAATCCTGACCATGTCTCCACAAAGAAAACACACCCACAACATAATATTGCCACCACCATGCTTCACAGTAAGTATGGTGTGTTTTGGGTGGTGTGATGTGTTTGTTTTTTGGCAAACATGACTATCACAGTTCAGTCCAAAAAGTTCAATCTTGGTCTCGTCTGACCAGTAAAAAGAAAAGTGTTTTTTGCAAAGCACAAACGAGACTCTGTGTGGCCCTTTTTCAGAAGAGGCTTCTTTCTTGCCACCCTGCCATACAGGTCAGCTTTGTGTAAACATTGTGTGATTGTTGTCACATGCACAGACTGACCAATCTCAGCCATAAGGACATGTAAGTCCTTCAAAGTTCCCGTTGGCTTCTTGGTAGCTTCCCTGATCAATGTCCTCCTGGTTCGATAATCCAGTTTGGAGGGACGGCCCGATCCAGGCAAGGTGTTATTGGTGCCATACACTTTCCACTTTATTAATGCGCTGAACCATATCCAGAGGGATAGTTGAAGCCTTTGAAATATTTTTGTGTCCTTCTTGTGTGCCTTTCCACAACTTTGTCCCAGAGCTAATTTAAAAGCACCTTTTAAACCATTGGGTGTATTTTTTGCATTGCCATGCAGTACTAGTAATGGACTCATCATGGATGGAACAGCTAGTTTTCTTATGAAGTAATCAAAAACACTACAGATGATGGCAGGTAGGGGGCTATTAGCATGTTGTGTGATCTGGAAAGTGACTGGTTGTACCTGGCAAATTTATAATGGTTTTTCATGGGGTTAATCACTTATCCAAACCAGGTATTTCACAATTTACATTGTAATAATTGTTCAGAATTTTTTTTCAATGTTATTTTAACTTTGATGTTGAGGGTTATAATGTGTAAATATAGCTGGCAAAAGCTAGATTTAATTTATTTTAATTTCCATGATGTAATGTGACAAAAGGTAAGGATTTTGACAAGGTGTGACAATTTTGTATAGGCACTTGGGAGGCTTCTTAACAAACTTTTAGGCAAGTAAAAGTAAACCTGTATGATGTGGACAAAAATCCCTATTGCGATTAAGTTACCTGATTTATTGTACAGCTCATTTATTTCTAACAGTTGCAATCACATTTCAACCCCCATTGCAAATTGGGTTTATTGTCAAAATGTACAGACTTTTAGCTGTTTGTAATGAACAAATCCAACAAACCCAACACAACAAATGCAAGTGCTTTCCCCAAATCCAACTGAAAATACATCTCATTATGACTTCTCCAGTCTCAAAATGATCCTGAACAGAATCCCTCACAACAGGACAAATATGCAAATAATATGGGATTCATTAGTTGCACCAGGTGTGCTTGAGCTGGAACACATGAAATACCTAAATTGGCTAGGGTTTTGTTGAGTACCCTGTTTTGAAGTCAAAAGAATGGTCCAAAAGGTTTAGAGATTATCTACCTGAAAAGGGAAGCTATCAACGGCTGCAACCAGATTTCTGAGACGGCAGGTTGTGAAAACATTTGCGTGACTGCAGGAGACCTTCAGCAAGACTTGTTGGCAACAGGCAATGAGATTTCAGTGAGCAAAATAAGGTGCGTACTAACTGCAAAAGGTTCCCATGCCAGAACCCCAAGATGTGTATACCCCTAATGACCCAAAAGCACAAGAATAGTCAGCTCCAATATGCTCAAAATCATATAAAGAAGACCACATAGGTTTGGGGATTCTGCTTTGTTAAGCAAAGAAGCAAAATGTTACTTTTCAGCACGATGGATCAGCGGTATGTCTGGAAGAAGAATTAGGCATATGCTGAAAATAACTCTGCCTACAGTCAAGCATGGTGGTGTTTCAGTGATGCTCTGGGGCTGTTTTGCACAGGAAACTTGCAGCATGTGGAAAGCAAGATGGATTTGTCAAAGTATCAAGAAATCCTAGGAGAAAACGTCATGCCGTCTGTGAGGAAGCGGAAGCTTGGGCGTCATTGGAGCTTCCAACATGACAATGATTCCGAGCATACCTCAAATTCCACCAAGACTTGGTTGCAGAAGATGTGCTGGATGATTCTACAGTGGCCATCACAGTCCCCTGACTTGACCCCCATAGAAAATCTCTGGTGGGATTTAAAGAAGGTGGTTGCAGCACGCAAACCCAAAAATATTAGTGAACTGGAGGCCATTTCTCATGAGGAGTGGGCTAAGATTCCTCAGGAACTCTGAGGTCTAGTTATGCACCTCGTTTACAGCAGTTCATAACAGCATTAGGGTGCTCTACTAAAATGCTTACCATGAAGTCATTTTCAGTTGCATTTGCAGTTGAATTTGGGAAAACCACTTGAAGCATTTGTTGTGTGGAGCTATTTCAGTTGCTTTTGTTTGATTTGTTCATTGCAAACGGCTGAAAGTCTGTACATTTTTGACAAACCTGAATTGCAATGGTGGTTGAATCATTTTGATTACATATGTACATTAAATGCAACTACTATTTTGGGGTAACTACTACTAGCGATTATAAGGAAGTACTACTACCGGTCGATATTGACAATCAATATGTTAACAAACGTATTTCACTTCAACATTCCCTACCTTCTGTAGAATAGCCTGCAAGGCTACATCATAATGAAAAATATCAGCAAAATGCTTGTAGGGAAGTGGTCAATGTAGACATTGTTGGTCACTGTTGGTTCTTTCTCCCAGGTCCAAGTAGAAGAAAGTCTTTAAAAATCAGATTTAAAAAGTATTCTATGTAGCTACTCAATTACAGTGACAGTAGTAATAATTTTACACCACTGCTTTGGCCAGTAAGTCTCATACAAGTCACTGTGAATTGCATGTTTATGAAAAGACAAACCAGGGCCCTCTTTGTAGAGGATACATTGGTCTGTGTTCATTCTGTCTTAAGGCTGATGAGTGCCTACCATTAAAGGCTACGGGCCCTATTTTAACGATCTGAAACGCAAGTATCAAACGCGAAACGTAAGTTACATTGTGGGAGGGTCCCGGGCGCTGTTGCTATTTTACCGGCGGGATAAATATAATATAATAAGTAAGTTGACTTAACTGTATTTTCATATAATTGTTGGCACTGGCACTTATAAACTAGCCTGGAAAAATCCAGACCCAAATCCGGAGGATATAAGGGTCTGGCATCGAGTAATGAAAATGACCCAACTCGAGGGGCGGCACCATTTGAAGATCTCACTGTATGCAATTGGATAAGACTACGACCTATCACCAGTGGTTTTTCGCTAAGCCCCTATGGTGGAGCTAACTGGTAGATAAAACTCTTGCTGTATCAGGTCGGCAAAACAGCAAAAATGTCCTTTTTGAAAAACAAAAAGCCAGGTCTAACTCGTTCATTGTAGTGGCCAAAGCCATTTTAAACAACTGGTGTTCATCCATAGCTATCTTACAATGTTTACTAATGACTTTGATGTCACAGCGCTGTCCTCATCTGTTTAACATGCCTCTGGCACGCTTATATCCGATACACCGATGTGATTGGTGCAGCTCGGCTACAAGGGCATAGTTAATGAGCAGAATTACTCGGTGCCAGAGTAACTTGCTGAGCAAATTCAAATTGTGCTCTCGCGAGAACTCTGGATTTCCAGGGTACTTATAAACACTAAATGGGTAAAAATTTCAATAAATAGGCTTAGTTTTGTAGCCAAATGTTGGAGTTGGAATAAATACCCTTTTTAAAAAAAAATAAAAGCCAAATGCTTGATAATTTTACAGCCACAATTTTCATTATGCATTATTTGTTTTGGTTGTTTAAAAACACACAAGAAAATATATCCGATTAATCGATCAATTAAGTGCTGGATTAATCGATTACAAAAAGAATCGATAGCTGCAGCCCTATAGTCTAACATTAGACCGAGATTACTCTTCTGTCAAATAAGCTTTTCACTCCCGTTCTGCATTTCTGGGCATTTAAGTGGCTGGCACGCATTTCAACATCACGTCTTCTGAAGTCCTCTAATATTACCTAATTAATGTCATCAACACATCCATGATTCATGGAAATGTTACGTAAAATACAACAAGCCACAAAGAATGCTGCGACTTGAGTAGTGTACCTGTTCTATCCAAACACCTGACACACATTTTCAGTGTGCCAAATGTTCGTTCAATTAGGCTACACTGCGTGTTTGTGTGTTTTTGATTAAAGAGGATTTTACGCACTTGCTGGCATCATAAATTGTGTCATCATTAACCATGTCTTTAATGGATAGCTGTTGTCCCCTTCATGCCGCATCCAAGGGAGGATTCCTCATGGCAAAGTTGCCATAAATGAGTCGTGGCTTGAGCCTGAGTTTAGAAATGGGTGATTTTACTATGAGTATTGCAAATTACGTGTGTATACTTGTTCATTGAATGGGTTCCCTTGAGGTTGATGTATATCAGTGCAAATAATTCATTATGAATAATTTGAGTAAATGTGTACACTAGATGTATACCTATTATTCACATTTTCGGACACCACAATGACTTCCTCGTGTGGTAATATTTTTCCTTATAATTATGTATTGCAATAATAAAGAACTGCTGCATTTGTGTAGATGAGAGGAGCAAAGTGTATGCGCGTTGTGCACACGCTACGTTATGGTTAAGCATGCGCCTCTTCTTTTCGCTGAACCGGCCAACGAAGTTCATTTCCTAATTTACCGACGCGCGACTGTGGAGGGAAAAGTCCCATATGCGTCGGGTGTAAGATAGGAATGATAAATGTGTTTGTGTAAAAAGTCAATTGCGCTGGGTGTAAGATAGGGCCCTACATGTTTGGATTATGTTGTGACTGCTTGTATCCTTCTTAAAAAATGCAGCACTAATCACTTTCTATAGTTTTTTGTTATTTTATGCCTTAAAGTATTCATGATTACGTTTGGATTAAGTCCAAATATCATACAGCAGCTATATTTTCTGCAGGCCCTTTTCAGACTTCACACAAGCATCTGCCTGTTTTCTGTTGCTCTCACTGCCCCGGAACCAAAAGAAAGTGCTCACTCAGCAACATATAAAAAAAGTACTAATTGCAGCTCACAAATGTTTTCTTTTACATGGCTTTATACGATTTCAAGCATACAAATGGCTAAATTGTGCGGATAGGTATATTTAAGCATGCGTATGATATGTAATTCTTAAAACATATCACTCTTGGTCTCCCACCTCTGCTCCAGCCTGTTAAAGGGAGAGAAGAGTGCTGCTTGGAAACATTTTGGCCCACTTGGCCAAGGTAGAGGCAAGCCAGGTGGAGTTTGATGAAGAGGGGACGCTGGCAAGCACCAGCAGTGAGCGTCTATTATGGTTAATCGCCACAAATTAGCTATGCAGAGCATGGCTGCCAGCTGCTTGCTGAGTAATGACAGGAGTAGCGTAGCTGCCACGAGGACAGACAGGACGAATGAGCTAGGGCAGCACTCTGGATCCCTGACAAGTCCTCTCTTTTTCCCTTTCTGTCATTCACAGGGGATTTATATGTGAACATTGACAAAGAAAGTGGAGCCAGGTCTGCCTTGGTCTCTTATACAGTTGGTCAAGTCGATGTTTCGATCAGTCAGTTATTTTTCAGGGGCAAGGTAGCATTCCACTTAGCTTTTTTGAGTCTGTCTGTTGTCCCGATTTGGTTGTCTTTTATAAATATAGATCAGATTAAGTTATTTATTACCTATCACACTCTCGCTCACTCTCTCTCGCTCCTACTAGGTTTTACTTCACGCATTAGCAAAGATTTTATACATCTACAACCAACCCACACACACAATGCAAACCTTTAAAATTCTATGGTTAAAATGATTTATGTACTGCATTGTACTCCAATGGTGACAGTGTAACATGTAGTCTTGTCTCGTGGTACAATAAACCCTTATGGCCCACAGGACCATTTCTGTTTTCCGCTAAATCCCTACAAACATATGAACACAACCAGAGAACTGCCCCTGCTGGCAAAGCTTAAACTGTAGCTGTAAATTAGACCCGGCAGGGTACTCAGGACGCAGAGCAGACAGGCATATGCACACGTTATGTTGTTGTGTTTATACAGCTTGTGAAAAAAGGCAATGCACAGATGCCTACATGTGCAACTCTGTGTTCTCCTGATCCCCGTCAGAAGGTTGAGATAAAAGCAGTTTTTTGAAATTGTGCAGATACAAACCATGTTCACAGAGCCCTGTCCATCTTAGTCTTACAATGTGACTGATTTGTCTAGTGTTGTTTTGATGGGCTGAGGACACATCAAATGGCTTCACTACTGATATGTTCTCTGGTGTGCTTGGGACCTCCTTCAGGTAAGGTAGAGCGCCTGCATGCTAAGGGGGTCAGATGGCTCAGCTGTTAAGGAGTTGGAGTAGTAGTCCAAGGTTGCCGGTTCGATTCCTGTCTGTGCCAAATTTTGTTGTGTCCATGGGCAAGGCAAGGTGCTTCACCATGCTCCAGGGAGAATGTCCCTTGTGCTTACTGTAAGTCACTCTGGATAAGAGCATCTTCTAAAGTGTGAAGTGTGCATAAGTGTGACCTCATGCTCGCTGATAAGACTGACTTTCTATATAGAGGTGTTGTGCAGAACAAAGCTGAATGACTTTGTGCAGCTGCCTAGGAAGGATGAGTGCCCTGATTTTCAACTCTCCTGAACACATTGGCAGTTGCAGTGATGATTCTCATTCAAAGTTGCAATTACATTGCGTCTGGCAGACGTTACCGGAGCATCAAGGCACGGACCACCAGACTTAAAAACAGTTTCTTCCCCCAGGCCATTCGGCTGCTCAACATGGAACACTGACACTGATCATAAATCGTCTGTTGAGCACTAACATTCTCTGGTCACTTTATGTTCTCTACATCTGATGTAGCAGAATTCAAATGCACCTTTAGAAGCAATTTTTCCATGCCAAATCTATAATATTTACTACTTCTACTGTTGTACATTTTCCAGATCACTGCTCAGTACATAGCGTATTATTATTATTATTATTACTATTGTCATTATTGTTTTAAAAATTATTTATATTGTTGTAATTCCTTTTTAAACCCACTGCATAGATGTATCGAGTCATGTCAAAAGAATTTCTCTGCATAGGATGATGTATGTTATTCGATGCATATGATAAATAAACAACTTTGACTTTGACATTCTATACAATTTGCATAAAACGGTGGATTTCTTTAGGATAGAACTACAGTGGCCTCCACTAATATTATTGGTAAAACCTTAATTCTAACCTTGGAGAATATTTTGCCACTCGAACCCTCCTCCTCACTTGGGTCAGGTCAATAGACCTTGAAGATCAGATGAGATATAACCGTGTGGAGTGTGTTGGTTACCATCGTGGCAATGGCTATGTGAGAGGAGGTCTAATGCAGAGACTTGGTTTTTAAGCCCTGCCAAAACACAGGCTTCGTTGGACAAACCAAGAACCTGAACAGTATTAATGACTACCTTTTTCATGAAATGTCTTAGATTCTGAAGTAGTACAATGAACAGAAATGACAGAAAAACCTGCAGCCTACGCCATGACAAAACCGCGATAACACCCAACAAACAAAAATCAATATAATCACATAGTACAGAATGTGAGAGAATTGTACATTTACATTTCCGATGCTTCATTTCACAATTTTGAAGAAATTCCAAAAACAAATCCCAGATAAAATGAAACTCTAACTCCTTGATTTAAGTATATGGGTATTTTTTTCTTTTTCTCTACTAAACAATATGTTATCTGGGTGCAGACTTAGTATACACAGCTTAGGGCTTAGTGTTATTGGGGTAGAGGTAATCTATGAGAAATTGTGCAGTTTCCAAAACATCTCAGCACATTCAATGTGTGCTACATTTCTGATAGGTCTGGGATATTAGGGTAAAATCTGTTGAGTTTAACAGCGGTGATATAAATTATCATTATCCAATTGTATTACAACAATCTTAGGTGGGTGCAGTTGCAATAATGAATTGATTTAGAATGTACAATATATTGACCAAGTTATCCATAGACATTCATCAATCCCGTTATAAACATCTTTCTTCTTTAGAATTTATTATAGCAATTCTGTTCAGAATCCAGAGTTTTATTCTGGATAGTTACATTTCAGTCTTCTGAGAGGAATGCAGTTAATAATTGGTATTACGGTTGTAATGGAAGGAATGGGAATCTCCCCACCCACACCAAATAAACTTTCCGCTAAACCTCTCTTTTCTGTCAATTCAATCTGTTTATCATGTTTTTTTGGCCAAATCAAACTTTGTGGCTGTTGATTCTGGTGTAAACCATCTACCATGATTAGCACACAGGCAGAAATATCTCAAGATTAAAAACCCCCTTTGTCCAATCCTGAGACATCCAAATAATCAATCATGAAATCCAGAAAACCCTGCTCATAATCACAACATTCTGTTGGCCTTGAATGGGTTGAGAATCAACTGAAGCTGTTAGCAATGTGCCAGCGAAGCTGTCTGCAAGGTACTTCTTTAGCCTTTTGTCGTTTCTAGTGGTATGTTGGCATAGAAGTGAAACTGCTTTTACTCTGCTGTCTCTTAAGCACTATGCCAATGGGGTCTGATATTTTTGGGTCATTTTGAAGTGCAAAACGTATGAAAACCTACTTAACTGGGAAATAACAATATAAGAGATATGGTAAAAAAAATTCAGCTGCGTTCCCATATGAACACGATCCTGCTGCAAACACCCCAGATGCCTACAAACTTTTCATCCATGACAAGCGATGTGTAAATGCTTGAAACACTGTAAATCTGACCACATACCCATTGTCTGTCCGTCCATAGGAGGAGTGCTTCCTGAACCTAGAGGCGCCTATCACTAGAGTCTGCGGCTACGACACACCCTTCCCCCACATCTTTGAACCCTTCTACATCCCAGACAAGTGGAAGTGTTTCGAAGCGGTCAAGAGATTGATCAGCTACTAACCTTCACATGCTTTAGGTGAGTACTTTGTTAATCTGATAATGTCTTTAAAATTATTTTGCTCAGTGGTTTACGTAAAAATATCAATATAAATTATTGCTATTAACAATGGAATAATTCACAAATATACAGTGCAAAAAAAATTGAAAATGTATTATTGCCGTACACTCAAAAGTATAAGAAAATATGATTATAAGATCAATAATAGGCAAGAGAAACAGACTTTCACCTTTTATTTATTTCTGGTTCAACACGTTTCACCAACTAAGAATAACAGCACCATCCCCCAAGTTATGCAAGCATAAGTATTGAAACATATGGCTCACAGAAGTTTCTGTTTGATCAGGTGTATCCTGTGGAATAAACTGTTTACACACCAAAGATCTATGAATGTGCAACGATCAGCCATAACATTATGACCACCTGCCTAAAAATTGTGTATGTTTCCCTTTTGCCACCATAACAGTCCTGACCCTTTGAGGCATGGACTCCACTAGACCTCTGAAGGTGTGTTGTGGTATCTGGCACCAAGACGTTAGCAGCAGATCCTTTGTCCTGTAAGTGGGGAGGTGTGGCCTTCATGGATTACACTTGTTTATGCAGCACATCCCACAAAATGCTTGATTGGATTGAAATCCAGGGAATTTGGAGGCCAAGTCAACACCTCGTTGTGTTACTCAAAATATTCCTGAACATTTCTGCTCAACATTCCACTGAAGCACTCAAATGGTTAAATAATGCACAGTGACAGAACACATTTAGATGCTTTACCGGTAACATTTGCATTCAAAAACGCAATATTCAATCCCCAGTTTGATTATTATTATTATCCATAATATGATAAACTGACATATTATGCATAAAAGTATGATGAAATCAGAAGAAAATGTTTGTCAAACGCTTGCATTTTTTTCTAAATACTTATTTTTACATTAATACTTTGAACAGCCATGTTCATTTATTAAATTAGAACGCAGGTAAAATCTGAGAGTGCGTTTTTGGACGCAGACTTCTGAAAGCTAATGCAACCAAGTAGTTTATCATGGTAAATAGTGAAAATGTTAGACTAACAAAGTCAATCCCCTGATTTAAAACCAATTGAACTTGCATTTCACTTGCTGAAGAGGAGACCGAAGTCAGAAGCTCCCCAAAACTTGCAACATCTCAAAATGGCTACATTAAAGGCTTGTCAACTCAGTTCAGAGGATGATACCAAGACGTGACTGAACTCAGAATGTACTGTTATACTTATTTGGTAAAACATATTTGTAGAAACAGCCAGAAATTAAAAGTACTCTTGCCTCACCCTAATCTATAAATCTTATTTTCCTATGTTTTGAAGTGTCCAGCAAAAATATATATATTTGAACCAAAACTTATGGAGGGCCCTGAAAACGAACAATACGCCGCGTTCCAAATTATTATGCAAGTTGACATTAAGTGTCATAAACATTAAATACTTTGTTTTTCAATCAAACTCATGGATGGTATTGTGTCTCCAGGCTCTTTGGATCACTGAAATCAATCTCAGACACCTGTGATAATTAGTTTGCCAGGTGAGCCCAATTAAAGGTAAACTACTTAAGATGGATGTTCCACATTATTAAGCAGGCCACAGGTTTCAAGCAATATGGGTTTCAAGCAATATGGGAAAGAAAAAGGATCTCGCTGCTGCAGAAAAGCATCAAATAGTGCAATGCCTTGGACAAGGTATGAAAACATTAGATATTTCACAAAAACTTAAGCTTGATCATCACACTGTGAAGAGATTTGTGGCTGATTCAGAGTACAGATGGGTTCGTACAGATAAAGGCATAATGAGGAAGGTTGATTATGCCAGACAAGTTCATCGTATTAAGAGAGCAGCTGCTAAAATGCCATTACAAAGCAGCAAAAAGGTACTTGAAGCTGCTGGTGCCTCTAGAGTCCTGCGAACATCAAGGTATAGGATCCTCTAGAGGCTTGCAGTTGTGCATAAACCTACTATTCGGCCACCCCTAACCAATACTCACAAGCAGAAACTGTTGCAGTGGGCCCAAAAATACATGAATACTATTTTTTTGTTTACTGATGAGTGTCGTGCAACAAGATGGTCCAGATGGATGGGGTAGTAGATGGGTGGTGGATGGCCATCGTGTCCCAATAAGGCTGTGACGTAAGCACGGAGGTGGCAGAGTCATATATTTGGCCAGAATCATGGGGAGAGAGCTGGTAGGCCCCTTTAGGGTCCCTAAAGGTGTGAAAATGACCTTGGCAAAGTATATAGAGTTTCTGACTGACCACGTTCTTTCATAGTACCAAAAGAACCATGCCTTCTGTAGCAAAATCATCTTCATGCATGACAATGCACCATCTCATGCTGCAAAGAATACCTCTGTCATTGGCTGCTAAGGGCATAAAAGGAGAGAAAGATGGTGTGGCCCCCATCCTCCCCTGACCTCAACCCTATTGAGAACCTTTGGAGCATCTTCAAGCAAAAGCTCTATGAGGGTGGGAGGCAGTTTAAATCAAATCAGCACCTCTGTGAGGCTATTCTGACACCATGCAAAGAAATTCAAGCAGAAATGCTCCATAAACTGACAAGTTCAATGGATGTAAGAATTAGGAAGGTGATATCCACAATGTGGAGGTTACTTTTTTCGGTCACAGGATGTTTTCAGGCTTACGGTTCCAAGTGCCCGGACTGAGTTGAGTAAACGGGCCTTTAAGTGCTCTGCCCCATTAGCATGGAATACACTCCAGGGTCACTTGAATCTTGCTGAACTGGTACCGGTTAATGACTTTAAGTCCATGTTGAAAAACATTGAGTCAAACTTTTGTATTTGCAATTGTTTTAAAAAAAATATTTTGATCTTTTATTTTGTTATACTGTGATTGTATGATGTTTTATGTTGTTTTGTCATTGTCTATGCTGACTTGCTGCTGCCTGTCTTGGCCAGGACACTCTTGAAAAAAAGATTCTTAATCTCAATGAGTTTTTCTCCTGGCTAAATAAAGGTTAAATAAATAAAAAATATATATCAAAGAAGGGGTCCTTTGTTAACATGTAACTTGCCCTGTTAAGATGTGTTTGATTGAAATGGCTCAGATGTCAGTAAATATTAACTCATAAAGCTGCAAATTCAATAAATGACCATTTTCAGTTCCTTACAACCTATACAATATTTGGAAAATCTGTTGTGCATAATAATTTGGAACGATGCATTTTGAGTTTTTTATTAAAGAAATACTGTTTTCATTGTATGGTTTGTTCAATGAAATTTGACTTATACCCTAATGGTTGGTGACTTGAAAATTATACTGACTGTTATTTGAATCAACTATTTAGGAAAATCATTGTAAAATATAATTTGCATAAAAATTTGGAACACTGTGTAAACATACAATTACATTACAATTGAGCAAACAAAGAGGGATATGAATTATAGTGCTTCAGCACAGGTGTGGAATTAACATCACAACATGGATAAAACAAAAATGTCAGGCAGGTCAGATTGCCCATTTTTACAGGGGCACATTGCTGCAATATAGTGCCAGTCACTGGTAGAAGTCTACTCTGTTTGCCTTGAAGCTGCTTACCTCCAACCCCTTGGCTTTTAAAATAGATGTATGTATGTATAGAATGATTATATCAGAAATATTATCCAAATTATTATGATTATGCTGACAATAACCTGTTCAACATGATAGAGAAAAACATTCTTCCACACAATATTTGGGGGAAAAACTTTGGACGCAGCTGAACACAACAGTGACCTCATCAGTGCTGTCCTCAAACATGTCAGTGTGACTAAATGACAGCCCATCTGGAATTAATGGCTATGGTTTGTAGTTCCAAAATTTACTTGTTGCAGCATGCTGTTATTTTATCGTTTTTGCATTGGGAATGATTATCTTTAATTGTGGTAGAATTTACAAGTAATTCACTGTGAAATAGAGAGCAATGTCGTCATTCGTCTCTGTCTGTGTTTAATCCCCTTTTTTAATTTTTTAACAGCCTGTGTCGTTTTGAGCACTGTGTTGTAAAAATAAAAGCTAGCCTTGGATGCAGGCAAAGGGATGGTAAATTGAATTAAACAGAAATCTTACACATGTTTTGTCCCCACCCATCTCTTTAATTTTATCTATTTCATCATGATTGTATCTCCCCTCTCTTTTGCCTTCTCTCCCTCTCTTTTGCCTTCTCTCCCTCTCTTTTGCCTTCTCTCCCTCTCTTTTGCCTTCTCTCCCTCTCTTTTGCCTTCTCTCCCTCTCTTTGGCCTTCTCTCCCTCTCTTTGGCCTTCTCTCTTTCTCTTTGGCCTTCTCTCCCTCTCTTTGGCCTTCTCTCCCTCTCTTTTGCCTTCTCTCCCTCTCTTTTGCCTTCTCTCCCTCTCTTTGGCCTTCTCTCCCTCTCTTTGGCCTTCTCTCCCTCTCTTTGGCCTTCTCTCCCTCTCTTTAGCCTTCTCTCCCTCTCTTTGGCCTTCTCTCCCTCTCTTTGGCCTTCTCTCCCTCTCTTTGGCCTTCTCTCCCTCTTTGGCCTTCTCTCCCTCTCTTTGGCCTTCTCTCCCTCTCTTTGGCCTTCTCTCCCTCTCTTTGGCCTTCTCTCCCTCTCTTTGGCCTTCTCTCCCTCTCTTTCGCCTTCTCTCCCTCTCTTTCGCCTTCTCTCCCTCTGACATTCTCTCCCCTTCTTTATAAATGTTGGCCTCCATCCAATTATCTCCCTCTGTTGTGTAAAACCTGAATGACGTACTGAACCGTTCTCTTCTTCCTGTCCGCTCCAGGGCCAACAACTCTGAGGTTGTCTACTCAGAGCTTCTCCGTCGCTCTCTCTCTCACCATTTTTCTCACCTTGGGACCCGACCCGGAAAAGACCCGGTCTTCAACCATCTAGTCAGGAAGCAGCATCTGGGCCGGGGCTGTCCGAGTGCTCCATGTGCAACCACAGACTGTTACTTTTGGTTTAATGAACCTTCTCTGTACATGAGGGGATAGGTGTCCTTGATTTACTCTTTCGCTACTGTGACCATTGTTTCTGTGGATCTGGATACAAGTCAATCTCACAAACACTAATTCATGTATGTGAGCTTTTAATCTTAGCTTGTCTCTTTAACTCTGTCTTCCTCTCCATATCGGTTTTTTCCTTTCTAAAATCAGATTTTGTTTGACGACGTGACTGTAGTTTAAAGGTAATTGACCTGTGGTTTTTAATGAAAATAAAGGATTTCACTGTACCGTGCGTTGGTACCAAGGCCTCAATGGACCCACACACTATTTCCTTTCTTGCCAAGAAGGAGTCGTTTTGACTTGAACATGCTGTCTAATAAATGTACTTAAGCTAAAAAACACAACAGAATTTTCATTCCTTAATATTTTGGTAGGTCACCATTTACTGCCTGCTTAGAAATAAAATATATGATCATTTGGCAACAGTAAGGGATTATTAATGTTACTAATACTAATATTGGTATTAGCTCCTTGTTGTATTTGACTCTGTACTGTAGGAGGATTTAAAATGTAACCAATTTCGAATCTCTTGAAGTCTGTTTACACATTTTGTTTGTGAAGTAAAAATTGGAACCTCATTTGTAAAATTCAAGAATTTACTGAGTTTGAAAATGTTCTGAATAATTTGAATCATGTCTGAAATTTAAACTGTGACGATCTAAATTAATGGCTTTCCACTGCTGCCTTAATAGGTTTTCATGAGATACTAGTCATTCATTCACCTTTGGAAGGAAGCTATGGAAATACCAGTGGAAAGCAGTCAGTGTTAGTATTAATATTAAACCTGATCATTAACCTCTGGCATAGATCGTAGAGGATAGAGATGGTTACACATGACAAAATAATGGAAAAGTATGCGGTCAAGTCATGACTTTAGTCATTCTCATGTTGGAAAGTCGTACTATAGCTCTTGAATGTTGCCTGTGTTTCCAACTTGGTTTTCAGAATCAAATAAATGTTCAAAATGATTACAGCTCATTTTTATTCAGAGTTCTCAGTTGCTAATTTAAACAAAGTAACAGCTTTGAAATATCCAATCTATCATTGTTCTTTCGGTCCGAGCCAAATGTTGTTGTGTCCTTGGGCAAGACACTTTACCCTAATTGCTCCCAGGTCGTTGCTGTAAATAAGAAATTGTTCTTAGTCAACTTACCTGGTTAAATAAAGGTTAAATAAAAAAATAAAACATTGCTGCACAAGGGTGTCACCACCAGATAGTGAAAGCAAAAGATCAAATCACACATGATTCACACGATGAACAATATTCTGGGTCTCGTTATTAAAGGTAAAAATGTTGACTGTACTTTCAGTGGCGGCGGCAGGCCAGGGCGAGACAAGGCTAAAGCACCCCCAAGAATAAGCCTTGCCCCCCCGAAATGATTCCATATTTTGATATAAAAATATAATTATTTTTCCTGGATGATGTACTTTCGCTTTTTTCAACGGCTAGGGACAGGTAAGCAAAATTTGTATGGTTGCTAATAATCCTCCCTGCCATCCGCGCATCTCCAAGTAATGGTACTGGTGCGCTGTTACTGATAAACTCACAGCTCTACAGTACCTACTCACTGTTTTAGGATCTATTCCGGACCACAAAAGATGTCGACATGCTACAGTCCCCATATATCCAGATAGCGTAAAAAGTGAGGCAGAGGCACATTTTTATAAGAACAAATATTTTGTCCTATAAATAAACTCCACATAATGGATTGCATGCCTGGCATATTAACTAAACACACATTTGTCTTTGTGGAATGGATGATTGTGAGTCAGCCAGAGATTAGACAGGAGTGGTGAGCTCTCCAACTTTCACAGGCGAAGGGTAAAAATCTAAAACATATCTATAAGATTATAATTTGTCTATGCTGTACTGTAGGCCTACCTAAATCGCTTCAAGTAGGTCTATTTTACTATCTCGCTCATCAGGCAGCTCGTGATCAGGGAGAGGAGGATCGAGCACGGGAGTAGGATATGGATCTGTCCCGCTATGGCCAGTCAACCAGAAAATTCTAGCAATATCTTTTGACAAACTCAACTTGCTGTTCATCCATATCCACAGTACTTTTCTCCTAGTTAATCTATACAAGTTTTTTATTATTATTCGTTAGTGTTTTTAATGAAAAGTTAAGTCTTTTGCTATCACATACGCCTATTGTGCTTTAGTGTCATCTGCTGGGATGCTCCTAATCCAGTTCGCCAAACCCCTTTTACCCGTATTGAATATACACGTATCTGGCTCTCTCGCTCGCTCCTCCCATACCTGGCACAGGTTTCTACATATATCCTTGGGTTGCGTCTCAATAAGCATAGTATGCATACTATATAGTATGCCAGACTACGATTAGTATGTCCCAAACCATAGTACACAAATGTAATATGTCAGAAGTTCCCGGATGGTCTACTATTTACCTGGGGATTTTCGAAGTATGCAACCCTGCATGCTTTTTGGGCCCACAATCCTTTGCAACACAAAATAGGAGGGATTTCCCGAAGCCGGTCCTTCTTTGGCAGTGTTTAAATGTAAGTATCCAAAAGTTAGGTAATAATAAATGTGTCATTACATTCGTTTTTTGTTATTGTACCAATATTAAATAAAGTTTAAATGAAATACGAACAGGTTGTGTTTAATGTTCAAACTTCGCAGGCCTCATCGCTTGTGGAAGTGTCTAATTTTAGATGCAACGACATTATGACGCGTTAGTATGTCCCTATTACCATAACCTGCGCAGTATTTACCGTATATACCCGAATATAAGACGACCCCCAATTTTCCAGATTTATTTTTGGGGACAAAAAAGATTTTTGCAGAAAAATCTGGTTTTCAACAGAAAATAATTTTATTAAACTGACTGCTTAATGTAAGTCGAAACTGTCATTTATTTAAAACTGCCGTGGGACCGCATATTTTAAATATTATTTAAGCACGATGAAATTAGGCATTGGTAAATATAACATGCTTGCTGGACACGAATTAACATGGTTAATTGATGCACATGTTGTATAACGTTTATAGTTGCCGAATATAGCCACAAAGTGGCGTTAACTGTAATTTACATCGCAAGAGAAATGGACAAGTCAGTCATATAAAAGCTACTCAGTAAATAATTTTGGAGAAAAGCGTCTGCTTTGGCCTGGTAAATAACAGATAGATAATAGAATAACAATAACAAATGTCACCAAGAATATCTATTACTGATGGTTGGCCTTTTCATTTTTCTTTCCTCATAAGTTCAAATACTACTGCAACTTTTAACTACACTGCTTTACACAAAGCCTAACAAAGGTAAGCCATGTAGCTATAGTATAATTTAGATTAAATTTGAATATGTAAATCAACACATT
>JACXGM010005403.1:10957-35327 GCA_016801145.1 Umbra pygmaea | reverse complement strand
AGTCTTTTAACTATTGTCTTACCCATCTGTAACCTAAACTCTTTTAACTGTTGTCTTACCCATCTGTAACCTAAACTTTTTTAACTATTGTCTTACCCATCTGTACCTAAACTCTTTTAACTATTGTCTTACCCATCTGTAACATAACTCTTTTAACTATTGTCTTACCCATCTGTACCTAAACACTTTTAACTATTGTCTTACCCATCTGTACCTAAACTCTTTTAACTATTGTCTTACCCATCTGTAACATAACTCTTTTAACTATTGTCTTACCCATCTGTACCTAAACACTTTTAACTATTGTCTTACCCATCTGTAACCTAAATTCTTTTAACTATTGTCTTACCCATCTGTAACATAACTCTTTTAATTATTGTCTTACCCATCCGTAACCTAAAGTCTTTTAACTATTGTCTTACCCATCTGTAACCTAAACTCTTTTAACTATTGTCTTACCCATCCGTAACCTAAACTCTTTTAACTATTGTCTTACCCATCTGTAACCTAAACTCTTTTAACTATTGTCTTACCCATCTGTACCTAAACTCTTTTAACTATTGTCTTACCCATCTGTAACCTAAACTCTTTTAACTATTGTTTTACCCATTCGTAACCTGTGCCCAAGCAGGTACATCTCTTAGTCACCCCAAAAGCTCTTACTTGGCTGAAACTCCTTCGAGTTTGCAGCAGCAAATGACTGGATAAAACTACAAAAATCTCTGAAACACGTGTACCGTCTCTCTTACCTACTTTAAATTATGAGTATCAGAGCTTCTTTCTGATCGCTGTACATGCCGACCCTCCCCTCGCTCTCACACCTCTGCCTTAGTTTTTCCCCATGGTACCTTTGCATGCACAGATCTGTATAGCATTTATTTATTTTTTGTAATTTGCACAATATCCATTTGCACATATATGCTCAAGTGTTAATTATTCCATGTTTTTTGCCTTGCCACTTTACATACCAATTAATCCTCCTCTCTAACTCAGATGTCTGTTGCATTAACTGTACATATTCTCATATCGTTTATTCTGAAGATCTGCACCTTGTATTTTTTTAACCCAAATTTTATCCCTGTGTACTGACATTCACGTGTAACTTCTGTAATTAATGTGTAACTTTATGTCATCTTGCCCCTTTTGCTTTTATCTTGGCCAGGTCGCCGTTTCAAATAAGAAACTGTTCTTCACATGCCTACCTGGTTAAATAAAGGTTAAACAATAAAAAAATAAAACAACTACTGGGTGTCAGAGGTGTTGATGCCCATCTTCACCACTTGGGGCACCCCGACAGTCAAGTATCCAGTTACACAGAGAGGTGTTCATGTCCTGTTACCACAGCTTGGTGATGAGTTTGGATTATGATGATGAATGTGAAACTCTAGTCAATGATCAGTAATCTGTCACTGGAATTATTTTTCTCTAGGTGGGAGAGTGAAGTGTGAAGGTGGGGGGTCCACGTGTCGTAGTGGGGTAAGTCGCTGCAATGCAGGACAGTCTACGTCATGATAGTCAGTGGTTCAACCCCGACTATGGGTTGCCTGACATTCCTCGGACCTCCTGCACGAGGCAACCCAAATTGGTATAGTGCTGCCTGGGATTTGGGTTCCATGAATCAGATTATCTATCCTGCCAAGTTGCTTTCCAGCGACTCCTTGAGCCCTATCTTGCACCAGCGCAACGCAGCACAAAGCCCGAACGCAAGTGTCTTTGCTAGTTTAAAACCGACAAAGTTGTAAATTTTCCGTCCAGCACTCGTTTAAATAGCAAATGCATCTGCGCCCATCTTTGCGCCCATGGGCGTGCTGGTCTTACAGGGAGGTGTGTTCAGGATCATTCTTGGCGTATTGCTATCTTGAGGCATTGGAAAGTGATCACGCCATTAACCAACAAAAACCTGGTCTATAGCGCAGCATGTCATTGTTATTTTAATAGCAAATTAGTCAAATACACCTAGGTGTGAGGGTTCCATAGTCAGGTCAGACTACATCCACACCAGCTACCAGCAGAACCCCACTTCCAAACACACATGAACACAGCACGTATCACAGATCGCAATCACCAGACTACTGACACCTGCAGCCATTTACCCATAGTATTTAACCATGTCTATCACTGTTCCTCACTGTGAGGTATTGTTTCTATGGAACTACTAAGCATTTTTATGTATTTTGTTTTTCTTCCTCCTCTCGAAATTTGCCTTACGCTTTTGTACTATTGCCTGTGAATTACCGTGTTGACCATTGTTGCCTGCTCTCCTCGATACTCTTCCGGATCCTGATTCTATAGTACAGTCTCTATTGTGTCCTGACCCTTGCTGCCTGACCTACGCCTAGCCAAGTGTCCATGTACCTCTGCCTTTTTTGGATTCGGTTTCCCTTTTTGTATGCATTTGAATTATATTCTATTAAAAAATCCCTTATTCTACATAACAGTGTCTAGATGTTACACTAGGCTTATTCACAGTGTGTGCACACTATGCTGGTAACACACACACAGGGAAGCGTCACACAAACATGCAAAAGATTAAAAATAAAAATATTACGGTGCTAATCCGCCGTTATAATAGCAATGCGCGAAAGGTACAAATGCGCCTGGCTCATAAAGGGAATGGAAGATGAATCTCTGATTGGTTTATTGTTACGACCAATAAACACCTATGAATTAATGAAGACACTTACAGTAGTACAACCCTTTGAACCATCCGCCGTGCAAAAGTGGATTTGGACACGCCCAAAAACTCACTAGGGAATCAAGTATTCTGAGCTATCCCATTATGCGATTGGTTCTGAGGTGGTCACGTGGTTCGTGGACTCCATTTTGAAGCCCAATATTCAGCTGATTCCCATTGACATAGTGCAAGGAATAGTGGAACATTTTTATAAATTATTTAAAAAATGACATCTATCACTGAAAAAATGCCCAACTGTTGCACATTTGGATGCAATGAAAGACTGGGTGTGAGGCTACCACACTCAGGTTCCGCCACACCTACATCGGCCATAGGCAATTCCATACATCCCGACGCACGTGAACACAGCACACATACTAGAGCGCAATCAGCTGAATACTAAACACCTGCTCCAGTCACTAGCAGTATATAGCCAGGTCACAATGTTCTCCTCTTTGCGAGGTATTGTTTTTTCTGAGCATTTATACAAGTATTGGATTGCTATATTGCTTTATTCCTTGACTCCTGAGATTGCCTTACGTCTGTGTGCCTTTGCCGAAGAATACCTGTGTTATGACATGTGCTGCCTTTAGATTATCGAGTTTGGATTTCGTCTCTGTACCCCTGCTTGTGCCTTCACGTTACCGACCCTGCCAGAACGACCATCGCTTGGATTCTGTCTATGTACCTTAGCCCCTCTCATCCAGTGTACTGAATCCTGTCAACTTTACGTTTAGGGTCCTGTGTGTGTATATATCTACATTGAAGCCCCTGATTCTGCTTGATTGCCATTAAATATACCTTTTATATATTCCGGGTGGAGTCATTACAAAGGAGAAAAGTGACGGAGCTGTAGCTATGTGAAATGAATGTTTTTATAGGCTACAGCATGGGAAGGGTTTACAGTTACAGTTACAATTTTCACCATCGAGTAACTTTAACTTGTCCTCTGCGATGGATGAACTATAAAAGGTTACATCAGGACTCGGGAGACTGAAGAGAAAAGGTAAACACTGCTCAGAGACTTATTAGGTGACGTGTTCACTCACTACAATGAGAATGCCTTTATTATCATTGCATATAGCAAAGAAATTCAAATTGCACTTCCCGTGGTAGTTACACATAGTATGACAAAGCAACATAGTGAGACATGAATTTAAGACAATAAAAGGAGACCTAAGCAATATGAATACATTAATAAATAAGTAAGTCAAATAGTTATAAAAATGTATAAGCAATTAGAAGACAACAAAGTCCATAATTTATTGCAGTCAGTATGGATCATGAATTTAGGTGATTTATAGCACTTGAATAAAAACTATTTAAAAGTCTGGATGTGCAGCAGAATGATCTGTAACCCTCCCAGATGGCAGCAGTGTGAATAGATTGTAGCCTGGATGGGAACAGTCCTTATTGATGTTCTTTGCAGGTTGTAGGCATCTGGTTTGATATATGTCACTAAGTGAGGGAAGATGTTTGTGAATTATATTTTGTGCTGATTTCCTAACTCTGCCTTTTTGTCAGCAGCAGTACAGCTGTTAAACCAGAATCTCATGTGAGATGAAACTTCGGACAGAGCAGTTATAAAAGGATCAAATCAGCATCTGGGAGATGTTGATTTTGTTGAGTGAACTGAGAAAGTATGACCGCTGTTGCGCTTTCTTCACAAGTGCTGTGGTGTTGGTTGCCCAGGTGATATCCTGTGAAATATGTGTCCCCAGGAATTTGAAGTCCTTAACCCTCTCCACAGTGTCCATATTGATGTAAACCGGGGTAAGTACAGTCCTCTTTCTGCGGAAGTCTACCACCACCTCTTTGATGTTGAGAAACAGGTTGTTGGTGGAGCAACAGGTGAAATTTTTTGGGGATTTCATCCCTGTAAGCGAATTCATCATTGTTATGAATAAGTCCTACTACAGTGGTGTCATCTGCAAACTTGATAAAAATATTGCGGTCATGTGCTGGGGTGCAGTCATGAGTATATAAAGTGTAGAGCAAAGGACTCAACACACAACCCTGGGGGGCACTAGTACTGAGTGTGAGGACGGAAGAATGTTGCTGATCCAGTGTGGATGGGAGGGAGGTTTTTATGTGATTTAGCAGCAGTCTTTCAAAGCACTTCATAACAATGGAAGTGAAGGCCACTGGTCTATAGTCATTGAGGCTACTCACAGCTGATTTATTTGGAATCGGCACAATAGTGGCAGATTTGAGGCAATTGGGGATGGAACAAGTAAACAGAGAGAGGTGGAAGATGGAGGTGAACACCTCAGTCAGCTGGTCAGCACAATCACTCCACACTTTCCCGGGATCTCGTCAGGGCCAGCAGCTTTCCTGGGATTCAAAGCAAGAAATGCCCTCTTGACCTCCTCGGTGTTCAGAGAGAATGTCAGGGCATCTGTGTGCAAGAATGTTAATGGTGTGGCTGATGTTGGCTCAGTTCTGGTCCCATTTGCCTCAAAGCGCGCACAAAAATGGTTGAGCTCCACAGGCAAATTGCTGCTGGTAGTTGGGCTTTGGTCTTTTGAACCCTTAAAGTTTGTGAGGTGCTGAATTCCCTGCCAGACGCGTCAGGGATCCCCCTCGTTGAAGTGCCCCTCGATCTTCCTCCTGTAGGCCCCTTTTGCTTCTTTAATGCCTGTCTTTAAGTTGTGTCTTGCAACGCTGTATAGTTCCAGGGTCCCCGGACCTGAAGGCTTTATTGCGGTTTTTCAGCAGTAGCTTGACCTCCCTGTTTATCCATGGTTTGTTATTTTTATGGCATTTGACCTGTCTCTCAATAGTAACATTGTCAATGCAGGTCTTAATATAGTGCAGAACAGTGCAAGTGTAGCCCTCAAGATTCTGCTGTGAGAAAAGTGCCCAGTCAGTGCGCTCAAGACAGTCTCTCAGTTGTTTAATTGCAGTAGCATGCCACAGTTTTGTTAATTTCACTGTGTACACAGATTTCTTAATCACAGGTTAATATGCTGGTGTAAGAAAGACGGTCAGATGGTCGGACTTCCCTAGATGGGGGGTGGGCGGAGACCTTGTATGCCCCTCTAACGTTACTGTAAACAAGATCCAGAGTTTTATCACCTCTGGTTGGACTGGTGAAATTTGGAAAGGACAGTACGCAAGTTAGCATGATTAAAATCGCCTGCCACAATAAAAATCCCACCCGGGTGGGTGGACTGGAGTTTATTCATACTAGTTTGCAAAATGTCCACAGCTACACTAGTGTTACCACTAGGTGGAATGTAAACAGCTAAAATGAAAACAACCGTAAACTCACGCGGCAAATAGAAGGGTCGGCTGGTGAGCAGTGTCTTTCAGTCACTGTGACATCACTGCTCACTGTGACATCACTGCTCACTGTGACATCACTGCTCACTGTGACATCACTGCTCCAGCTGTTATTGGCCCCCCTCCTTTGCTCTTCCTGGACTTGCTGGTAATGTCGCCCGATGTGCTGTGCAGCCCACTAGCATGATAGCTTCATCTGGAATCCCAGAGTGAAGCCACGTCTCTGTGATCACTACCAGCAAGCAGTCTTTAACACATATGTTTGCCTCAATGGTCATTGCCAGCTTATCCATCTTGTTACATAGCGATCTGGCATTAGACACGAGAAGGCTGGGTAGCACGGGCCTATGTGGTGCCCTCCTTAGCCTGACCCTAATCCCTGCCCTGCAACCCCGATTCTGTCGTCGGTCTCTGCGCCGCCTTCTGAATTTGCCTCCCGGGATAATAATCCACTGGCTACCAGCTGGTTGTGTGATCTCCGGTGGTAATGCTCAAAGCTGTGAGTCTTAGTTAGCGCTGATTCACCATACAGTGTACCAGTCTTTAAAAGTTCCTGTCGATTGTATGTCCGGGTGTTAGTAGACACGGGGATAAACAAACAAACAAACACAACCACATAGGAAAGAGCAAAGCTGCTGCAGTCGCCTGCGCCGCCATAATGTCCACCGTCAAATACCATCATCTTTGAAGCAACGACTACAGAACGACTGAGCATTTTTAGATGCCCATTTACGATATAGAAGGTAAATATGCACTGGAATATTTCCATAAAGGCCTTTTACATATTGACAAACGTTGATATTAACATGTATGTGCCTGTTTATAGTGAAAATAAGCGATTTATTTCAGGATAGCATATTCGCCCCATAGGGTTACACTGTAGAGTCATCTGACGATGGTATCCAATATGGCGCCCATGATTTGAGTTGGCCACAGTCTCTCTATATATACGGCTCTGCTTAGATTGTTAAATAGGGCCCCTTGAGTTCAGATAGGGCACCTTGTTGGTTGGTGAACGTAATCATCCTGTACATGATCTGAATAAGACTTCTGTGTTTAGATGAGCAGTGCTAAATGAATGCCTCGTCAACCCACAGATCTGTCCAAGGAGTTCCACAGCTGCCGACAAGCAGACTTGGACATTTACCTGAGTAAAAGTACTTTTCTGAGTAACTCTTGTGTTCACAAGTTTGGGGAAGTCCCTACTTAAGACCAAATTGATCAGGTAAAGGGAGTTCATATCTTAACAGTATAAAACAAATAGAAAGAGGAAAGGAAATATCAATAATGGTCACTGGTAAGATGTGAACTCCCTTTAACTGATCATTTCGGTCATAGGGATTTCCCAAAACTTGGGAACTAAGAGTTACTCAGAAAAGTACTTTTACTCAAGTAAATGTCAACCTCTGCCTACAAGGTGTCACGCCCTTGCGTATTCAGAGACATGAACTGAGAAAGAACCCATATATATATATTGTTATGGCTATCTATGCTTGCACGGTGGTGTGGTTTCTCCTGTTTGTATGTGTTTTAAGTTGACAGCTCCTCCAGTTGGGTAGTTGCTAGATGGGATATAGGTTAGGCTGGTATCCTGCCTGTGTTAATTAGATATGATTTTCAGCTGTGTTCGATTAGTCCAGTTATCTTCTACTATAAAGGTGCTACCTAACTGGAGAGAGCTGTCAGTCATTGCTTAATGTTTGCGGTTACGTAAGTTGTGTTTTGCTTTTATGAGTTTGCTACGGTCCCAAGTATCCTTTGCATGTCTTCAGGTTGCTAAGAAGAGTGAGGCTGTTAAGAGTATATGCGTACGTATTGTAATGCTTTTCATCAGCGTTCTGTGCCGCTGTTTAAAGAGTACGTAGGAAAGTATATATATCGTTGTGCCACTCACAGTTAGGATTTTACCTACAACGTAGGAAGAGCATTGTACATTGTGGGATACGACTCCTGATTAAACTTGATACACTTCAATACTCCACTTGTCTGTTGGTCCGCCTCTCTCCATCACACAACCTAACCGTGACACAAGGCAGGGTTAGTGGGAATTGAGAGGGGAAGAAAGCAGGGGAAAAATATATATATTCAATGGGTATCCAATTTACCATGAGATATATAGAATTGGTAATAGATGTACTGTACCATTGTTCAAGAAAACATGAGTGAGCAGGGAATTTCTTTTTCTCATGGGATTCATATTCAACGATAGGTCATAACAGAATGGCTCAATCATACAACAAAACATGGCAACAAAGAAAATAGTGATAATACCCTTGTTTAAATGTCTGCATACCCTCAGTTCTCAATGCAGTGTATTGCCCCCTTTAGCATCAATGATAACGTGCAGTTGTTTGTGATAGTTCTCAAAGCTCCAAATTCTTGCAGGTGGTATACTGTAGCTGCCCATTTGTCTTGGCAAAATGCCTCCGGGTCATGACAAGTCTTTGTTCATAATGCATGAACCGCACGTTTGAGATATTGCCAGATTGATATTAAGGACAAGAGACTGTGATGGCCACTCCAGAACCTTCACCTTTTTCTGCTGTAACCACTGGAGGGTCAACTTGGCCTTGTGCTTAGGGTCATTGTCATGCTGGAATGTCCAAGAGTGTCCCATGCGCAGCTTTCGTGCAGAAGAATACAAATTGTCTGCCATTATTGTCCAATAACATGTTGCAATTATCTTGCTATCAATTTTCACAAGGGTCCACATGCCTTTAGAGCTCACACACCCCCAAAACATCAGTGAGCCACCAACATGATTCACAGTGGGATGGTATTCTATTCAATATAGCCCTTGATGACCCCTCTACAAACACAGCACTTATGGTTGTGACCATAGAGCTATATTTTGGTCTCGTCACTCCAAATTACAGCCAGAAGCTGTGAGGTGTGTCATGGTGTTTTTGGGCATATTGTAACCCAGCTTTTTTGTGACACTGGCGCAGTAAAGGCTTCTTTCTGACAACTTGACAATGTAGCTAATATTTGTTCAAGTATTGTCAAATTGTGCTCCTTGAAACAACCACATCGTCTTTTTCCAGAACAGCCTGTTATGTCTCCTGAAGTTACCTGTGGCTCTACCTGATTTTGGCTTGGTATCAAGAGATCCCCAAATCTTCCAATTTTTAATAAGTAATTGAACAGTGCTGACTGGCATTTGCAACAAGGCTTTGGATATCTTTGTATATCCCTTTCCAACTTTATGCAGTTCCAGTACTTTCACAGTATCTAGCCTGCTGAGTGCATCAATGTGAGAGCTAACAAACTCACTAACTATTTATACACAGACACTAATTGCAATTTAAAATGCCACCGCTGTGGGAAATTAAGCTTTAATTGCCATTAACCTGTGTGTGTCACCTTGGTGTGTCTGTAATGAAGCCAAATATTTAAGAGGTATGTAAACTTTTGATCAGGGCCATTTGGGGGATTTCTGTTATCAGTATGGTTTACAAAGGAACCAAACAACTGTGTGATAATTAATGGCTCCATATGAGCCACTCTATGTTCCCTGATTTTATCAGTGACATGTGGTGACAAATTAAAGACAGTGAAACTGACAAACATCTGTTAGACATATGAGGAACAAAAAAGAGGAAGCACCCCGATCACACACAAAAATTAACACACATCAGGAAAAGTCCCAAGACAGTCTAATAAGTTTTCTTATCACTTGAATGAACATGGATTCTACTTTAATCTGGTTATTTTTTCTTCAGCATGCTGTGATAGGAGACATTTCTGCTGAGGTAAAGATGACTACTAAACCTTTCAATGAAACATTTTTGTCTATAGAATTAGAATGATGTACTAAAGCAATTGTACACGAGAGGACAACATTTTTATTAAGGCTATTCTGTGGCCATAAGTATGAGTTATAATTACATGGGTATTAAGTATATCATAGCACTGGACCACCTAATTTGCTTATAGTTTAAAGGAATTTCAACTTGATGTTAGATTGTTCCTCAGCACCAAAAAATCATTTATGAGAAGGTGAAATTTAGGATTCCATTTTATGTTGAGAGCTATTACAAACTTCACATAACTTTATCCACTGCTAGCTAAAAGATTATACAATGAAAATCACCCTTGTGCATATGTAGAAATACAATTTGACTTAAAACCCCATTTTCTGTTTTATGGTAATATATGTAAACTACAAATGATTAAGTTTGTATTTCAATGGTTTTACATGATTTTAGGGACAATATTTCTATGAAATATTATCACCCGATTCTTTACATTCATTGAGCAAAACAAGAAACTCCAGTTTTCATTCATCATCCAAGCCTTAAGGACTGTAATTGTGGCATTTCATGGGTTATTGTTTGGGAAATACAATTGAAGTAAAACATACAGGGACAGACTGGCAAGTCTGGATTTTTGGCAGATGCCAGATGGGCCGTGGGCCATTGTGGGCCGTTTGGGCCAGCTGGCCAATCAGAGAGCTGCATGATTGTCACAGCCATTTGGCCCCTATTTTAAATGGCAAACAGCGGCCCGTATCATTTCTCTCAGCCCCTTTCAAGCGTCGATAGTAATGTTCTTGTGCCCACCCCCCAGGCTGCTGTCCATCACTGAATAAATATAAAATAAATTACTGATCTATCACTATGAGGCGATTCCCAAATCCTACAAAAGTTATGATTGTTTGTCATAAATCATGCAATGTGTAGAAAGAAATGTATATAAAATGTTTCACTATTAAGTTAATACCTTAATAGTGAAACAGTATTAACTGTTTAACAGTTTAATTAAGGTGCATAATTAGAATACTTAAGAAATGCCTAATAAAGTGTAATAAAATAGTGCAAAGTGTTAAATATAAACAGAGAAACCTGAGAGCTGAGAAGGTGGGGAAAAGAAGTTTGTCATATTACCAGTCTTGGTGGGGACGACTGTTTTGCATAATTTGCAGACAACATTGGTCTTTTAAAAAACAAAAAACTGCCATACTGGCGAGCTGACTTTTCCCTTTTTTTATCAACAATTTCCTTGCTCGCTGCGGCACTAACGGTACAGATCCACTCTTCCGTGCTACACTTCTGTCGCGTCACTCCTCGCTCTATTCCTATGGGTGACGTCACGCGACTTCAATGTGCCCACATAGCATCCCGGGAAGGCAGCACTGCATTTGAGAAAATGTTGCGCGACAGAAAAGATGAAAATTCCCAGCTTTATGCAAATGCATCCGTTAAACGCGAAGCGACTATCCAATAGAAGCAGAGCACAGAGGAGACGGGGGGAAGGCACGCGGTTAATCAATGGAGAAATTGATGGTGGCTGTAGCCCGCAGCTGTATTTGAGGAACACCCATCAACGTACGAATGGAGGTTAGACTTGCTACAACACCCGACTGCCGTGCCGGACAAGTGAATCCGTATCATAACGGTACGGATCCACGTTTCCGTGCTACACTTCTGTCGCGTCGCACCTCGCTCTATTCCTATGGGTGACGTCACGCGACTTCAACGTGCGCGCATAGCATCCCGGGAAGTACTGATCCACTTGTCCGACACGGCTGTCGGGTGTTGTAGCAAGGCTACCCTCCATTCGTACGTTGATGCTAACGTTACCTAGCATACCGGTTGTTGATACGCTAGCACACACTGCTAATAAATACAACATTATACTCGCGTAGTCCGTTTGCTTTGTAATAACGTTTATAGAAGTGAATAGACCTACCCAGCTTTGCATGAACAGTGGTGCTCCTTGATATTGTTAGTCCCAGCCTCCGTCTCGATTAGTAGGATATGTGTTTTTTTTAACTGTGACCGGTATGCTTTTGCTTCTATTTGGATGCCTTGTTGTTCCTCGCGTTTCACCTGTATGTCTTGGATATAGCCTTTGAACGCATATTGCAACCCATTTTGCCTACTTCTATCAGACACTTTATTTGCTGCTTTATAAAAGTTTGATAAAATTTCAGCAGGAAGAGCCGTCACAGCATGAGCCATGTTCATACCAAACCAGAGCAGTAGACCATTATCCCTCCTCCACCGTTAGTATGGATGTCCACAGACCTTTGGCCATGTACATTTTAGGAGCAGCTAGGTAATATTACTGGAATTTACAAATAATTTGAAAGGTACGAATTCAAAGTTTTCGGGGAAAAACTGATTTGCTATACTTGCTTCAAGGGATGCTTGTCCCTCACTAAGGAGATAGAGAACAGCTTTGACTGGGATGAGCTCGGTTTGTTCTTCCACAGGGATGGGAGATGGAAAACATTAAAAATGTAAAAATGGGAGAGGGAAAACATAAAAAAATTGAAGAAATAGAGCTTGAAGGATAACCTGAAGAATGAGAGAGGCAGTTCCTCATGCTGCTCCACCACCATGTACAGAGAATTTTAGAAGCTTTAACCGGAATTCTACAGTCAGAGACGTCATGCACCTATTTATTTTAATGGTACAATATGTAGTTTTCCAAAACAATAACAAAAGACGTATTTTGTATTAAAAAAGCAAACATCACTATACCTATATTATATATATTTCTTAGTTGTGTTCATTATCCTAAATGTTTCCACCGACTTTCAAACCCAGAGGAATTTATAATATAATTCGAAGACACGGGACGTTTCATTTTGTCTTCCGTCAATGGCGTCAACTTTTGATTGCTCTAGTTGCTCTAAGTTCCAGGGAACCGCCAAACATAACATGAATAAAGTTATTATATTTTTTAACAATACATTACTTTGTCAGTGAACATTTTTTCTGCCGGAGACGCTAGATTGAATGTTTGTCATTGACGACGATAACAAAACCCATGATCCCATGCTTCTTCCCGACGTCATCCAAGTACATCTTTTGCTATTGTTTTGATTGAGAGACCCCTAGCAACCAAAAACTACATATTGTACGGGGGCACAGTGTGCACAACACACGGAAACATGTGCCCACAAATACAGATATTAAAAGGAAAATCCACTTGGCCCAAAAATCTGAGGGGGCACATTTCAATGGCATGACGCCTCTGCTACAGCGACTGGAGGAGCTGTGTGATCATTTCGGAGGGTTGAACAGAAGAAATGAACTTGGATATATCTTGGATGGCATCCCCCTGGTATACATGGCCTGATCAAAGATCGATCATTCCTCCAAGCATGTGTCGCCAAACAGTCTGATTCTTATATCACGGAGCTCGTTCCACATGGAAGTTGATACATGTGTGGGAGGTAAGACGTTCATAAACTATAAAACTGAAATTCAATTCCCAGGTGCCCAATCTACCCAAAATGAGTCACTAAAGAGCAACATGACAATGTTGAAAGGCCGGATTTGTTGCCGAGACAAAGATTTTTGCTCAGAGTGAATATATTGCACATTCGGCCTGCACGATTTGGGGAAAATATGAATCATGATGTTTTTGCTTAGAACTGATATCATGATTCTATGCCACAATTTTTTCCTCACAAAGTGTAATGTTTATTGCACATATGAACCATGAAAAAACAAAACAAATTGGTAGTACCAAACATAGATTTTTTTGGCACCTATAGCACATTGCAAATCACCACAAGCCTGTAAACATAGAGGCTTCATTGAAAAAATAAAAAATAAAAATAAACTACATACTGGCCATTTAAGTACAGTAGGCTACCAAAAATAGTGACATAACACATTGAAGAACTAAATTTGGCCCGGATACAGCCTCTCTGAACATGTCTGTACAAAAAATATTTTTTTATTATTTGAATCGAAGTCATTTAAAATGAAATCGGAAAAAGGGGTGAATCGAGATTGCGATTTTATAACAATTAATGGTACAGGCTTACTGCGCATAGACACAAGGAATTCAATACCAGCTGAGCACCAAGATAGAATAAAACAATACATTGTTAAAAGCCAGAGTTATCACATAGTTGTTAAAGTCATTACGAGCTTTAGCTCAGCACTGTAGCAGAAGTTATTAATTACCTTAAATGATCTTCATGAATTGACAACTTATCTAGCTTATATATGTACAGTAACTTATATATATGTACAGTATATGGAGTATATATATTAAATTACAGTATTTAATTTTATTATATTTAACCAGGTAAGCACATTGAGAACAGTTTCTCATTTGGAATGGTGACCTGGCCAAGATAAAGCACTGAGGTGCAGAAGACAAAGTTACACATGAATTACACAACAATGAATTACAGAAAGAAAAAGCAGCAATACAGTGTGCAGATCTTCAGAATAAACAATGAAGAATTAGTACAGGTATTCCAACAAATGTCAGCATATGGAGGTAGATATTTGGTAAGTACAGTGGTGTGGCAGTATACTATACATTCAATAGGGTCTGAGATAGAGAGGTAGATTAATTGGAAAACAAAGAGGCAGTGCAGAAGTAACGCTAGAGTAGGTGGCATAATGACCGAGGCTGTGGGAAAGGGAGTGTGCAAAACATACAAAGACAGCTGTGACAGACTGAGAGTGTGCAAAATGCATTAATGACCAAAAAGAGCGGGTGGAGTCAACATGTACAATGGTCTGACGGTAGATTTGATAGTGGTAATTTAAATGTAGTTAAAGGGACAGCGGACAGTAAATAGAGGATATATATTTTAAATATACAGTATATGGAGGATAAAAAGTGGGGAGAACAAGTATTTGATACACTGACAATTTTGCAGGTTTTCCTACTTACAAAGCATGTAGAGGTCTGTCATTTTTATCATAGTTACACTTCAACTGTGAGAGACGGAATCCATGACAAAAATCCAGAATATCACATTGTATGATTTTTAAATAATTAATTAGCATTTTATTGCATGACATAAGTAGTTGATACATCAGAAAAGCAGAAATCAATATTTGGTACAGAAACCTTTGTTTGCAATTACAGAGATCATATGTTTCCTGTAGTTCTTGACCAGGTTTGCACACACTGGAGCAGGGATTTTGGCCCACGCTTCCATACAGACCTTCTTTAGATCCTTCTGGTTTAGGGGCTGTTGCTGGGCAATATGGATTTTCAGCTCCCTCCAAATATTTTCTATTGGGTTCTGGTCTGGAGACTGGCTTGGTCACTCCAGGACCTTGATATGCTTCTTACGGAGCCACGCCTTAGTTAGCCTGCCTGTGTGTTTCGGGTCGGTGTCATGCTGGAAGATCCTGCCACGACCCATCTTCAATGCTTTTACTGAGGGAAGTCTTGCGATACATGGCCCCATCCATCCTCCCCTCAATACGGTGCAGTCGTCCTCTCCCCTTTGCAGAAAAGCATCCCCAAAGAATGATGTTTCCACCTCCATGTTTCATGGTTGGGATGGTGTTCTTGGGGTTGTACACATCCCTCTTCTTCCTCCAAACACGGCGAGTGGAGTTTAGACCATAAAGCTCTACTTTTGTCTCATCAGACCACATGACCTTCTCCCATTCCTCCTCTGGATCATCCAGATTCTCATTGGCAAACTTCAGATAGGCCTGGGCTGGCTTGAGCAGGGGGACCTCGTGTGCACTGCAGGATTCAAATCCATGATGGCGTAGTGTGTTACTAATGGTTTTCATTGAGACTGTGGTCCCAGCTCTCTTCAGGTCATTAACCAGGTCTTGCCATGTAGTTCTGGGCTGATCCCTCACCTTCCTCATGATCATTAATGCTCCACGAGGTGAGATCTTGCATGGAGCCACAGACTGAGGGAGATTGACCATCATCTTGAACTTCTTCCATTTTCTAATAATTGCACCAACAGTTGTTGCCTTCTCACCAAGCTGCTTGCCTATATTCCATCCCAGCCTTGTGCAGGTCTACAATTTTATCCATGATGTCCTTACACAGCTCTCTGTTCTTCACCATTGTGGAGAGGTTGGAGTCTGTTTGATTGAGTGTGTGGACAGGTGTCTTTTATACAGGTAACAAGTTCAAAAAAGTGCAGTTAATATAGGTAATGAGTGGAGAACAGGAGGGCTTCTTAGAGAAAAACTAACAAGTCTGTGAGAGCTGAAATTCTAACTGGTTGGTAGGTGATCAAATACTTATGTTATGCAATAAAATGCATTATAACTAGTATGTGGAGGATAAATATTTTTAATGTAATGTATATATATTTTAAATGTACAGTATGTGGAGGATATACAGTGGATATATAAGTTTTCTCAGTAAATATAATTCCAAAGGTGCTGTTGACATGAAAGTTTCACCAGATGTTGGTAACAACCCAAGTAATCCATATATAGAAAGAAACCAAAACAAATAAGTTCAGAAAAAAATGATGTGTAATAATGTAAAATGACACAGGGAACAAGTATTGATGAAGAAAGGGAGGTGCAACAAGGCATGGAAAGCAAAGAAAACAGCTGAAAACCATCAGTAATTAAAAAGCAAACCAGCCCCCTGTCAGTGCAAATAAATATCAGCTGGTTCCCTCTATGTGCTCGCCAGTGGTAGCCTGACTGCCATTAGGTACCGAGATGAGATCCAGGAGTTGGCAGATGCTTTAGTCCAGGTCTGGGAGGACATCCCTCGGAGATTAAAATCAGCTGGTATAGATCCAACTGATGGACTACAAAAAGGTCTCGTTGCCAAGGTGACACACAAGACGCATCTCAAGATGGGTAAAAGCAAAGAGCTGTCTCAAAACCTTTGCAACCTAATTGTCGCTAAACATCATGATGGCATTGGTTATAGGCGCATTTCTAAGCTTCTGAATGTTCCAGTGAGCACTGTTGGGGCCATAATACGGAATTGAAAAGACAATCATTACACCATAAATTTGCCTCGACCAGGTGCTCCTCGCATGATTTCTGACAGAGGAGTGAAACGAATAATCAGAAGAGTTGTCCAAGAGCCAAGGACCACTTGTGGAGAGTTTCAAAAAGACCTGCAATTACCAGGTACTGTTGTCTCAAAGAAAACAGTAAGTAAAGCACTCTACCGCCATGGCCTGTATGCATGCTCACCACGCAAGACTCCATTGCTATAAAAAAGCATGTTGAAGCTTGCTTAAAGTTTGCTGCACAAAATTTGGAAAAGCCAGTGAAATATTGGAAGAATATATAGTGTGGTCAGATGAGAGCAAAATTGAACTGTTTGGATGCCATAATACACAAGGTTTGGAGGAGTAATGGCACTGCACATCACCCTAAACACAAGTTTGGAGGTGGGAACATCATAGTGTGGGCATGCTTTTCAGCAAATGGTACTGGCAAATTTCACATAATTGAAGGAAGGTTGAATGGGCAAATTTACCGAGACATTCTTGACAAAAATCTGCTGCCATCTACCAGCATGATGAAGATGAAAAATATATGGAATGAACTGAAGATCAAGATTCATAGAAGAGGCCTACGGAACCTTCATGATTTGAAGACTGTTTGTGTGGAAGAATGGGCCAAAATCACACCAGAGCAATGCATGCGATTAGTTTCTCCATTCAGGATGTGTCATTGAAGCTGTCATTACCAACAAAGGTTTTTGTACAAAGTATTAAATGAATATCAGTAAGCGTGTTCAATACTTTTTCCCTATGTCATTTCATATTATTACACATTTAACACTTAATTTCTGAACTTATTTGTTTTGTTGTCTTTGTATGTATGGTTTACTTGGATTGTTACCAACATCTGGTGAAAATATGTCAATAGCACCTTTGGAAATATATTCACTGAGAAAAATGGTGACGTGTTCAATACTTATTTCACCCGCTGTAAATTAACTGTAGAGTATATGGAGGATATACATTTTAAAAATATATATACTCACATTTAATGTACAGTATATGAAGGATATACATTTTAAACGAGAACAAGTTCTTTGGCAAGCACTATACTAAAATGTTCTTCTGTAAATGTGTTAACAATACTAAGGGGTTTTGATGATGTTCTATGCCTTGCATCTATGTACAGTATGATAATGTATTGTTTAATATTGTATTTTATGTACTTTATCTAAGGTGGTACTACAAAGCATGCACTCGTTCTGTGCAGGGAGAAACCTAAGCTACATACCAGGCGTTCACCCTAAAACACAAAGTCTAGATTTCAGCTTTAATCACCTGCCATCTCTACACCAGAGCATTTTCCCTCACCTGTTGGAATTGCTGGACCTTGATCTCACAAGGTACTATTTTTGGAATGCCATGTATCAGTGGTTCTCAAACTTCTCCTGGGGACCCCCAGCCATGCCATATATTAGATGTATCCCAGAGCAGCACACTTAAATCAGCTTGTCAACTAATCAACTAGCCCGTACCTGCTTGAAACAGGTGAGCTTGTTCAGGGCTACAACGAAACTGCGAGACTGCCAGGGGTCCCAAGAAGTGGTTTGAGAACCACTGACATAAAACCTACAGTGAATATCATAATAATTGGGACAATCAAACATTGCTTCTTCTTTTGAATCCATCCTTTAAGTATTTGACTGTTAACGTACTGTACATATTTACAGCTTTTATTTTAGGAGAATTTGTGTAAGTAAATATTCACCTTGTTATACTTTTATATTCAATATAAAGTATGTGACCCATTGACCAACCAGACATTGATCAAAAGATCTTCTCTGGACAAGTTGTTTTCCAAATGGCCCAAACAATCAGAAAGGGGATTCCTCAGAGAAAGTGTCTTTACCCCAGTCCTCAGCAGTCCAATCCCTGTACCTTTTGCAGAATATCAGTCTGTCCCTGATGTTTTTCCTGGAGAGAAGTGGCTTCTTTGCTGCCCTTCTTGACACCAGGCCTTCCTCCAAAAGTATTTGCTTCGTGCGTGCAGATGCACTCACACCTGCCTACTGCAATTCCTGAGCAAGCTCTGCACTGGTGGTGCCCCGATCCCGCAGCTGAATCAACTTTAGGAGACGGTCCTAGTGCTTTCTGGACTCTCTTCCGTCCCCTGACGCCTTCTTCACAACAATTGAACCTCTCTCCTTGAAGTTGTTGATGATCCGATAAATGGTTGATTTAGGTGCAATCTTCGATCTTCAGCCATCCTGCACTTGCTAAGGTGTTTCTCAGAGTCGGAAAATTTGACAACAAATTGTGGGGAAAAACTGTGATAAAATCCCATCCAAAAAGGAAATGACCAGACAGAAGAAACCCGACTAAACACATGTCAAACAAATTGGCCCAGATCTTTTTTCCCTTCAAATTAAATTCAACATTAAATACAAAATACAAATATACTGTTTCCAAAACAGAAACCAAAAGTATAAGAAATGGTTGAATGTCCCATAAATACAAAGGACAGATGTGATAAATATACAGGTCCTTCTCAAGAAATTAGCATATTGTGATAAAGTTCATTATTTTCCATAATGTAATGATAAAAATTAAACGTTCATAAATTTTAGATTCATTGCACACCAACTGAAATATTTCAGGTCATTTATTGTTTTAATACTGATGATTTTGGCATACAGCTCATGAAAACCCCCCCAAAAAAATCTCAAAAAAAGTTGAATTTTTATCATTACGTTATGGAAAATAATTAACTTTATCACAATATGCTAATTTCTTGAGAAGGACCTGTATATAGCAATACTGTATATAGCAATACACAATAATCAACTGCAATATCTTTCTTTATTCAACAGATGTAAAATCCAACATATAGCTGATGATGCATTCTACAATGTGAGGGATTTAAGAAGCTTGATTCTTACTGGGAACCCCATTGAACACATTGGAAATAATGGCTTGAACACACTGTATCACCTACAAAAGCTTGTTCTCGCTGATACTGGTCTTCTCTCCATGGAGGACCTGCACATAAACCATTTAACCAAACTGCAGGAGTTGAATGTGGGGACAAACAAGCTCCTCTCTATGCACATCCCGACCTATTTCATCAACTTCACAGACTTCAAGAAATTGGACTTGCATGCTAATAACATAACTGCCATAAGAGCCGATCACACAGCTGTCTTAAGGCAAATAGTGAAAAACGTCACAGTTATACTCAATAGAAATTATATCATACATATTGACCCAGGAGCATTTCAGAACATTACTCTACAGGAACTTGATCTTCGTGAGACCTTTGTATCAACAGATGTAACTAAAGATAGTCTCAATGCGCTAGCTGGTCTTAATGTTGAAAAGATATTGATAGGGCATTTTGCAACCCAACGTAAGATCAAGACATTCAATTTTGACTTTTTGCAAGGCCTCTGTCATATAAAATTCCAGGAAATATATTTTCATATAATTGAAAGAGCATCCCAAAAAATATTAAATTTTTGGCAATGTATGGCAAACGCCACAAAGATTTCCCTTGTAGGTGCTGACTTTGAAAACCTAGAATGGATTCGCTTCAAACAAATTAAAGAGCTTTATTTAAATGGGAACAGATTACGTTACATACCTAACCAAGAACTTTCATATCAGCAAACATTACGTAAACTTACTATTACAAACAATTTACGTCCTCTTGCATTTCTTGTGGCAATCGTAGAAATGCCTCACCTCCAATATTGTGACCTAAGTAAGAATCAATTACTTATAAACGGCTGTTGTCAGTCACTTTTCAAAGGTTTGCCAGAACTTCAGCACCTCAACATGAGTCTCAATTTAGAAATTCAATTTATTTTCATGCCATTTATTGGACTAGAGTCCCTTCAGGTGCTAGACTTTCACCATACTAAGCTCTCAACCTTAAATTTATACATGGGGAACCTTAAATACCTGAGGTATTTGGACATATCATATTCAGGCATGGTCTTCACACACGAGTTTATGTTCCAAGGCCTAGGAAACCTGAGAGTTCTGAAGATGCCCGGCAACTATTTCCAGGGAGATGTACTTGTGCATATGTTTGGGAATCTTACTAATTTGGAAACATTGGATATCTCCTCATGTGTTATTGAGAACTTGCTCTTTAAGACATTTGCTAACCTGAATAAGTTAACACACTTGACTCTAAGGGGAAACAAACTGACAGTTGTGGATTTCCTGACTAATCCTAGCCTTGCAGCGCTTTCATGGATAGATTTAAGACAAAATAAGATATCTCAAATCAAGGTCGATGTTCTACGTAATCTTCCCAAAAACCTGACAGCATTTGATTTATCCAACAACCCAGTTGATTGCTTTTGCTCCGTGTCTGACTTTATCATGTGGATCTTGACTCATAAAAACATTCTAAAGAATCAAGACAACATGTTGTGTAAAACGTCATCTGGATCGTCACCAGTGTTTGACTTTGATATCGATTACTGCACTCACATGTTGAGAGTAAAGATTTTAGTTCCCCTTTTCATTGTAGTGTTTCTTCTTACATTCTCTGTCTTGGCCTACAAGTTCCAGTTTTACCTGCGTTACTGCTGCATTTTGATGAGAGGCTACAAGGTCCCCCGCCAGCAGGAACTCACTTATGATGCCTTTGTGATCTACTCCAGCAAGGATGAGGCCTGGGTGATAGAGGAACTGGTGGAGAACCTTGAAAAAGGAGTCCCTCCCATCCAGCTGTGTCTCCACGTGCGGGACTTCGAAGTGGGCAAGGCAATCACCTCCAACATCATAGATGAGGGCATCATGGGTAGCCGTAAAGTCATTGTGGTGGTGTCGCACCACTTCATAGAGAGTGCCTGGTGTCGTTTTGAGTTTGAGGTGGCCCAGTCCTGGTTGGTGCTGGAGGGAAACCCCAATATCATTATTATCATACTGGAGGATGTAGAGGAGGAGAAGACCAAGAAAGTGTTCGGACTCCACAAATACCTGAAGAAGAACACTTACCTGGAATGGAGGGACAACCCTGTGAGCAGCATCAGGTTCTGGGTTCGCCTCAGGAAGGCCGTCCTCTCAAACACTCAGAGATAGGTGGTTACAGTGAGGGAAAAAAAGAGTTGCTCCCCTGCTGATTTTGTACATTTGACAAAGAAATGATCAGTCTATCATTTTAAAGGCACACTGATAGTGATAAGTTTATTTGAACAGAAAAATTGTGAAAAACACATTTCAAACAAGATATTAATTGACTTGCATTACAAGGAGTGTTACACACTGCTCCCCAAGAGGAAAGTGGGATGCTACACCCTGCTGCCCAAGTGGTCAAAGAAAGCAGTATGGAGTAGTGGGTTGAGCAAGGACACCGAGACAGCAGGTACCGTATGAATGAAAGGCTTTATTTGCCACCGTAATGTCAAATAATAATTTTCGTAGGAGAGGCTGAGCGCAACCAAAGCAAAGAAAGTAAACTGTAAGCCCCACCCCTAAACACACAACTAAACTACCTGGCACACGATCAAGGTGCTCTAAACTAAAATACAAGGGGTGGGCCGCTCAGGTCTACCCTGGTGTATTTAGACAGTGGATCAGTGGCACGCTGTGCATTTTACACCTTCACTATCTTCCCGAAATTAAAATGCGTTATAATAACCTCACAATGACATTCTAGGGCTATAGGTTATTGTCATTCGGCATATAATGCACCCCATATTCATAGTGAAGATAAGTTCATTCCACTTGATAAAGGTTATTTAACACGAGGCTCAACACCTATGAGACTTACAATTCACTTATTGACCCAACACGACTGAAACCATAAGAATGTAACACTATTACGCACTATGACGGGATGACGCATTACACATACTGTAGCCATCGGATAGCCAAAATCAATGTCCTAACCAATTAAACAAGAACTAACTCACAACACCCAGTCACAACACTACAAACATGCAAAAATGCCAGAAGAAACAATCAGGATTCAACAGACTTCCCAAGAGATTGTAGACAAGCTGCGGATTAAACGCACATCCAGGTTTACCACGCACACTCAAAGGCACAGCCCACTAAGACCACTGAATCTGAACCATAGACCTTATATATACAATCTGCACATGCTTCACACCAGTAGTGATCTAAAACAAGCAGTAATAATGAACAAGTATTAACAGGCCTGGCGCCAGGATGAAGTGTGTCTGTTTATCTCCCCATGCTTGAATACAAATACAGTACATGCACTAAGTCCCGTTAAGAACCTTTAAGGCTAGGGATGGGCCAATACCACTTTTTATGGAACAAGTACAAGTACAGAGTATTTCATTTTGGTTACTTGCTGATACGAGTACCGATAGGAGTACTTTTAAGAACTATGCCAAATGTCACATTTATCAAGCTAGAATCTGCTATTTCTTAGATGTTGATGAGTCAATTCAAATATAGAAAAGTAAATTTTCCTACATATCCAGAAGAACATCATAACACATTGCAGGTCATGAATGTGTAATATTTATTAGATGTCAATGGTTTACGTCTCCTTCCCTAATTAAGTGAGAGAAACACGTTTGTAAACAAGAATGCAATAGACGTTTGTGTTCGAATTTGCCCTAAGCATTGCAGAAGTTTTTTTGTGTAAGATGAGAATGTCTGTTTGAAGTGACCTACTCATGAACTAATTACCTACTCATTTTATTCTGTTAAGGTATTGTATTGTTTTATTATAATCAGACCAGAATTATCTGTACTATTTAACAAAATATAAATAGGCTACATCGTATTTCCTTTAGGTTATATTTCTTAACGTTAGTATGTCAGAACTCAGAAATACCACTACTTTGTTCACCCAGAAGTTTTGCAAACTACCGACATTTGTCTTTCCTCGCTGAAGGTGGCTTTCAGAGGCTAGGTCCAGAGCGTTCCTCATGCCGTTTTCTACAGTTACAATATGCACCGAATTGCATCCTTCATTCATGCCTGTAATTAAATGTACTAGTATCGGTATCGGCCCATCCCTAAGGCCCTGCTAGTAAAAATATATAAAAATCCATCAAACTCACCAAACCTCCTCATTATTTGAAAACGAAGTCCGTCCTCCTTTCTCTTTTAAAAAGACTTCTATGACTCGGTTGTTCAGCACATCTTTGCCTTAAGTTCCAATAAAAGATATTGCCCAGTACTGAGAGTCGATCCTGCCCAGTCCTTTATTCGCCACCAAAGCTACTTCTTCACCTCCATCTGCCATTCTGCTAAAAGTAAAAAATCTAACAATCTAAAAATTTAAAGTTTAAAGAAATCGGAGAAGGGAGAGATAAGCTAGTTCTGGTTCGGATGGCAAACTTTTTTTTAACATTTTTTTTGCTAAACTTTATTGAACTGCCACTCCAGCCTGATCTCTTAGAAATCCGTGAAACTGCCACGGAATGGCCGAAAATTCTGTGAAATGGACACGGATCAAATTCCGTGGCAGTTTCACGGAAAAGTCCGCGATTGGCGCACAGTGAGAGCTTGCTGTTAACTCGATGTAAGCCTTTCCCAAACCCCTAACCTAACCTTAACTACTCAGAAAACTTGCTGTTAATTCGATTTAAGCCTTTCCCAAACCCCTAACCTTACCTTAACCACTCAGAAACCTTGCTGTTAATTCGATTTAAGCCTTTCCCAAACCCCTAACCTAACCTTAACCACTCAGAAACCTTGCTGTTAATTCGATTTAAGCCTTTCCCAAACCCCTAACCTAACCTTAACCACTC
>JACXGM010005403.1:0-10857 GCA_016801145.1 Umbra pygmaea | reverse complement strand
ATGCAGCAGTCAACTCAAACTCCACATTTTCAAAACAGTTAACACACAGGCCGAAACACTGGCACTCATGGTCAAAATGGTACATTTTGTTTGCAAAAGGCTCTAACCATGCCAAGACATTTAAAATATGCAACAAAAGCAGATTTTTCCTTCAAACAACACAACTTGCAAACAAGTGTATGAGCTCCGACAAGCTACCATTACACACAGGGGCGCTGTAAAGGGGGGGTAAACGATGACGATTCTCGGGGCCCATGACTAAGAGGGGGCCCAGAGAAGCCCTGTCTCAACTGTGTTGGGGGCCCTGTCAAGATTATTTTCATGGGGCCCAAAATCCTTAGCAGCGCCCCTGATTACACAGTGGGCAACAAATTTCAAAATACAGCACTCAGTGCAAATCAGTGCACCATTGCTTGTCATTGTAGCCTATTGCTGTACATAGCTTTCATGCCAGTGCCATTTGTTGTCAAATTTGCAAAGAATTGGATCCAGAATCAGAAATGCTTTGATGTAAATTTTATTGATTCTATTGATTCTTATTTTCAAACCGTGGCCGAAAATTCACCCAGCCTTATGGCACTGTTTGCCACAACCAGGTTCACAACAGCTGCCTATTGCTCAGCACTGAACATTCTCCCTCTACCACCAGAGAATGGTAGCCTTTGGATTCTAGAAAGAACACATGTAATAAAAGTGAGGGAACATTTACATAAAGTATATCACTGAAGATATTTGTGTATATAATGTACAGCAACATTACCTGTTTTGCTATGTAAAAATGCAGACAATGATGCGACAGTTTTTCTGTTCAGAACAGGTCGGACTCTTTGTCCAGCCTCTCTAAGTGAAAGGCCATGATTGATAATGTGATCAATAACAGTTGCCTGAATTTCATCAGAAATCTGAGCCCTTCCATCTATACCTCCACCCTCCACCTCACACTCAGACTCCTCTGACCCCTCTTCCTCTCACTCTCATCTGCCTTAGACCTCTTCCATCCATGTTGGTAGAGACCAACACAGATGCTGAACTTTTTAGGGCCTGCAGACTGATTGTTTATTGAAGGTTTGTGTGAAGGAGTGTCAAACAGGTGCTTCAGTGATTACATACTGATGTAGATGGTTTCTAATAGTTATGAACAGATGGTTTCTGTTTGGATACCATAGCTAAAACAATGGAGTTTGGACTGCTTGAATGACATCCGTGTTAACTGTTCTGCAAAAGGGTGGGGAAAATGTGTCAATTCAATGAGAAAGGGTTAACACATTTGAAAGAGGTGACTTCTGCTCTGCTGAGACAGAGATGATGAAAACCAAGTGGATCCCAGTTTCTTTAAGCAGGTCAAAGCAATCAAGAAAAACTGTAAGTCGATGTAACTTGTATTTAGGGAGTAAAAAATGATAAAAAAGCATGTTTGCAACATGTCTGCATCGTGTTGGAATAGAAAACAGAATACATGTAAAGTGTCCTCCTGGATTCGAACTCGCAATCTTTGGTATGTTAGTCGCATGTTTTTACACCCACCCACCATCCCCAACCTGCCAACCTGCAAAATCTACGCTATTTACACTCTGCTACGTCATCATGCGATTCTGTGAAACTGCCACGGATCCTTAACTTCTAAATCCGTGGCATGGCAGTTTCACAGAATTTTCGGACATTCCGTGAAACTGCCACGGACTTTGAAGTTAAGTGTCCGTGGTAGTATCACGGATTTCTAAGAGATCACGTTGGCCACTCCTATCAGCGACAGAAACGATGCTGACGTAACGCTAGGCCTGCAGAAACACTTTACTTGGTCAAAGAACACACCCAACATGGTAAAGTCGAAATCTGATTGGTCAAAAATATGACAATCAACAACATGGTCCTGATGGGCTTCAACAGCGAACTGTATTCACTCGGAATTCTGAACGCCCTAGTCTACCCGGAAACAACACAGATGAAAAAATCTTATTGGATAAAAGCTTTCATTTATATGAGCTGCGCTAAAAGCAAAGCAACTGAAAAGAACGTACTGTAGCAATGAAATCACCGTATAGACTAATTTTAAATGAACTTTGTAAAATATATATAGTGTTAATGAAAAAATATATTAAAGAAGTACAAAAATACATTTCTGATTCTGATTATCTTTGGGCCTGCAGAGAAGGGCTTGCAGGCACTGACGGCCCACCACTGCGGTGGAGTATCCCTACGGGTGGTGTAAGTCCATGGACATCTGTCCTGACACTCCCACGTGTTCCTCTGCCCCCTGGGAAGACAAAAAAATATTTATATTATTGTTAATAATAACACAATGAGCATCATAATTCTCACAACAAACACAAAAAAAGCAAAAAGAGAGCCAGCTTACAACCAAACACCAGAGTAGCAAGAGATAGAATGAACAAACAGGGTTACAGATATACAGCACAGAATGGCATGATGGGATAGATGATGAGTGGATTCAGCTGAACCAGATAACAGGGGGGAGGAGCCAGTGATAAGTGATGATTGTACTGATGTAGATCTGCACCACCTGTGGGGAAACAAACTGAACAAACACACAGAACAGGACAGAAACACCAACACTGGACAATGTAAACCCAGATATATGTGCACTATACTGGGGGATGTAACAATGAGTAACGTAAGTATTTGATGCCCTCAAATCAGCAAGATTTCTGTGCCCAGGTGCCTCATCTTATACAGGTAACGAGCTGAGATTAGGAGCAATCCCTTAAAAGAAGTGCTCCTAATGTCAGCTTGTTACGTGTATAAAAGATACCTGTCCACAGAAGCAAGCAATCAATAATATTCCAAACTCTCCACCATGACCAAGACCAAAGAGCTGTCCAAGGATGTCAGGGACAAGATAGTAGACCTACACAAGGCTGGAATGGGCTACAAGACCATCATCAAGCAGCTTGGCAAGAAGGTGACTACAGTTGGTGCGATTATTCGCAAATGGAAGAAACACAAAATAACTGTCAATCTCTGTCAGTCTGGGGCTCCATGCAAGATCTCACATTGTGAAGTTGCAATGATCATGAGAACAGTGAGGAATCACCCCAGAACTACACAGGGGGATCTTGTCAATGATCTCAAGGCAGCTGGGACCATAGTCACCAAGAAAACAATTGGTAGCACACTACGGCGTCAAGGACTGAAATCCTGCAGTGCCCGCAATGTCCCACTGCTCAAAAAAGCACATGTACAGGCCCATCTGAAGTTTGCCAATGAACATCTTAATGATACAGAGGAGAACTGGGTGAAAGTGTTGTGGTCAGATGAAACCAAAATCGAGCTTTTGGCATCAACTCAACTCACCATGTTTGGAGGAGGAGGAATGCTGCCTATGATCCCAAGAACACCAACCCCACCGTCAAACATGGAGGTGGAAACATTATGCTTTGGGGGTGTTTTTTTGCTAAGGGGACAGGACAACTTCACCGCATCAAAAGGACAATGGACGGGGCCATGTACCATCAAATCTTGGGTGAGAACCTCCTTCCCTCAGCCAGGGAATTGAAAATGGGCCGTGGATGGGTATTCCAGCATGACAATGACCCAAAACATAAGTTCAAGGCAACAAAGGAGTGGCTCAAGAAGAAGCACATTAAGGTCTTAGAGTGGCCTAGCCAGTCTCAAGACCTTAATCCCATAGAAAATCTGTGGAGGGAGCTGAATGTTTGAGTTGCCAAACATCAGCCTCAAAACCTTTATGACTTGGAAAGGATCTGCAAAGAGGAGTGGGACAAAATCCCTCCTGAGATCTGAGCAAACCTGGTGACCAACTACAAGAAACGTCTGACTTCTGTGTTTTCCATCAAGGGTTTTGCCACCAAGTACTAAGTCATGTTTTGCAAAAGGGTCAAATACTTATTTCACTCATTGTAATGCAAGTCAATCACAGTTGTAATATGTTTTTCTAGATTTATTTGTTATTCTGTCTCTCACTGCTCAAATAAAACTACCATTAAAATAATAGACTGATCATTTTTATGTGGGCAAACATACAACATCAGATTTTCTTTTACGTACCTGGTTGCATGATCTTAGGAATGGTAGATCCATTCACTTTTACATATCTATGTTAAACAACATATGTACAATTTATTGTCTAACGGAATGTGAAATCTTTATTTCCTTTTGGACAGCGTTGTAAGAAGTATAAAGTAAAAGTACCATTTTGAGAAGTTCCTAAATAAAACCTATATGACTAGGTAATGGGAGTTCATAACTAACCAGTGACCATAATTAATTTTTTCTTACTATTTCTGTCGATCACTGGTTAGTTATGATCTCCCTTTCCCTGATACTTTTGGTCTTAATTAGGGAACTTCCCAAAACTTGTGAAAACGGTCCATCAGTTGGTTTAGTGGTAAAAGATTCAGACTTGAAGTAGGAAGGTTGCCGGTTCAATTCACAACTGTGCAAAATGTTGTTGTCCTTGAGCAAGTCACTTTACACTAAGTTGCTCCAGGGGATGCCACTATAACTAACACTGTACTTACTGTGCCTCACTCTGAATAGCATCTGGTAAATCATTACAATATATGTAATTTAAAATGTAACTCAGTCAAACCCAGAAACATGCTTTTACTTTGTACTTTTTACAACTCTGCACTTAGTATGAATTTTATATTTAGTGGTAGCATTGACTGAGGGAATACTGAGGCAACAGTGCATTCTAGTGGAGACATTTGGTAATTACACACAAAAATTAAAAGGTTCATGTTTTATTATTTTATTTTATTATAAGCAAACTGTATGTAATGTAAGTTTTGGAAATTCTGGAATTTGTTAATTCCTTTTTTTTCTTAAATCTTGGTTGACAGCTTCTAGAAATCCAGAATATGGATCTGAAATCTGGCATCACCAACACATTCTGGCAAATTAAGATACATGTAGAAAATGGCCTTATTTTGCAAACCTAATTGTTTTACTTGGACATGTAGAAGGATCCCTGAAAAAATGAATGTCATGGTGGTTAACAAAAAATCTATAATTAAACTTTTAAATAAATAGTGTACATTAGTGTACATACTGTAGAAACATGAAACCGATATAGACAAGAGTAAAAATGAACTGAAACACTAAAATACACTACTCCATACAATCACACATCATGTGACTTAAAAAAGATAAAAATCTTAATAGTAGTGTGCATGGCCCCTACCTGCCTGTTCGCTGTGCCGACAATGTCTGGGCAGTGTTTCTCAATTGGATTAATGTCTGGGGAACGTGAGGGTCAGTCAATAACACCAATGTAAGGTCTGACGATTGGTCCGAGGAGTCCATCTCGGTACCTAACAGCAGTCAGGATATCGTTGGCTAGCACCCAGAGTCTGTGTGACCCGCTAACGATATGCCTTCCCAGACCATCACTGATCCACCGCCACACCGGTCAGGCTGATGTTGCAGGCAGCATAGCGTTCACCATGGCGTCTCCAGACTCCTTCACGTCTGTCATATGTGCTCAGAGCAACAGGGCGCCAAAGGTGGACCTGCCAATTGTGGTGTTCTCTGGTGAATGCCAATCAAGCTGCATGGTGCCGGGCTGCGAGCACAGGTCACACTAGAGGCCTTCGGGCCCTCATGCTACCCTCATGCCACCCTCATGCCACCCTCATGCCACCCTCATGCCACCCTCATGGAGTCTGTTTCTGACAGTTTGGTTAGTGCAACATGCACACCAGTAGCCCGGTGGAGGTCATTTTGTAGGGCTCTGGCAGTGCTCCTCCTGTTCCTCCTCACACAAAGGAGCAGATACCGGTCCTGCTGCTGGGTTGATGCCCTTCTAAGGCCCTGTCTAGGTCTCCTCGTGTAATGGCCCATCTGGTATCTCCTCCATGCTATTCAGACTGAACTGGGAGACACAGCAAACCTTCTTGTGACGGCACATATGGATGTTCCATCCTGGAGGAGCTGGACTACCTGTGTAACCTGAATGGGCTGCAGGTACCCCCTCATGCTACCAGTAGTGACCCGTTGTCACTTTCATTTGCACCAAAACAGATGACATTGACTGATAATTGGTTATGGTTCCTAACTGGACAGATTGATATCCCTGAAGCTTAATTGACTTGGTGTTATACTGCGATGATTGCATATTCCGTAATCTTTTTTGAGCAGTGTATATTTGCATTGTAGAAAGCAATGCATACAGTATTATGGACAAAATGATCACGTGTATTTTTGCAAATTCTTTATATTGTATTGTTTCTGTGTTCAATAAAATTATATATAAAAAATCTCTGTGAATTTTGCTCCACCCAGACAAATCAACAGAATGTTTCATAGTGCATATTTAAGTACATTAAATTGCTACATTGTATACTATAGGCCTTTATTATAAATTGCTACATTGTATACTATAGACCTTCATTATAAATTGCTACATTGTATACTATAGACCTTCATTATAAATTGCTACATTGTATACTATAGGCCTTCATTATAAATTGCTACATTGTATACTATAGACCTTCATTATAAATTGCTACATTGTATACTATAGACCTTCATTATGAATTGCTACATTGTATACTATAGGCCTTCAATATAAATGCATCATGAATTTAAGCATTGTGTGCAAGTTGCAGAACCCATTGTTGGGAAGATGCTTTTCTTGTAATGTTAAGCTAAGTCTCCTAGCAACGTGGGAAACATTAAGTCCTTACTGAGAAAGGGACGGCTGTGGGGTGACAGTTTGGAATTTCTGAGGTAAGCGAAAACATTTTATTAAAACTTCTTATACTGTAGTTCAGTGTTTTCTGTTTTCATGACTTGGGTTAACCAAGTAGTATTTTTATATTTGATAAAATCATGACGTAATCATATTGAGTAACATATTCAGCACAAAATCTGCCAAAACTCATGCCTAAACTAATTTACTGGGTCGCACTGAACACTTAAAAAGTCTGCACATTTTTGGTGTGTGTGTGTGTGTGTGTGTGTGTGTGTGTGTGTGTGTGTGTGTGTGTGTGTGTGTGTGTGTGTGTGTGTGTCAAATGTTATAATTGCTTGTGGGCATTCCACTATTGTTGAATACATGCAGTGGTATCTTTGTACACTGCTTCCCCAGATATCATGTCAGTTCATAACACCCCAGACACCTGTAATGGCAAGAGAACAGAAGACACAAACACCCGGCCACCTCAGGAAAACATCATGCCTCGGACAGCTGACATTTCCAAGATGGCCACTAAGGGTAGCCCACGCTTCGGAGCTTTGAGTCACCACTCCTTCTTCTCCCGGCACAACCCCCACCCAAACAGGGTCAACCACTTCCAAGGTGAAACAAGATTATGTTTGAAAATGATTGAGCTTTCACTACATTCACTGGATTACATCTGAAATTGTTTCCTTTTCCATTTCGAGGGAATCACAGCCTAAAGCTCTGGAGAGCCGGCACATGAATATAATGGTTGAAAAATTCCAATTGAAAATTAAACTTTCACTGTCAAATTTATCAGCCAATAGGCTAGCATTTCCCAGGGAATGGGAGGAGTCAGCAGCAGGGATTCTGTGTTCATATAACTACTGCAGAGCTAACTGACCTCACACACATTGTACCACATTCTCTCACATGACCCACGTTCACCTCCTGGAAGATAGGGCAGCACAGAAAACATCCAATATCTTGGCGCAGTGAATTTGTTATGATCTTCAACTCACCAAATTATTACATTATTTACATTTCTAGAGATTAGATAGGGCTGTAAATAAAATTGTATATGATGAAATTGAAAGCATATGTGGGCTAAGTCGCTGCATTGCAGGACAAACTACTTCATGATAGTCAGTGGTTCGAGCCTGACTACGGCTTCCCCGAACCTCATGCAGAAGGTCCACCTGGACCTTCTGCATGAGGGAGCGCAAATTGGCATATCGCTGCCTGGGATTTGGGATACATAAGTCAATTATCTATCTTTCCACGTCGCTCTCCTGCGACTCCTTGTGTGCAGATCAAGCACCTGTAAATTAAATCCAGAAGTATAGTTAGTGAGCGTAATCATCCTGTGCATGATCTGACTTAATTGGATGAGCAGTGTGAAAAGAATCAGACGGCTCAGCAACGTGGTTGAATGAACTATGTGAGCGCCCTTCACCATCCCGCATTTACCGGGGGGGGGGGTTGTGGAGGTGCAGACATGGCAGGGTTAGAGGGAAAAATTAGACAAGACCCAGATAATTGGGAAAATAATAATTGCAAAGAAAAAAAAAGAAAAAAGTTCAAAGCGTTTAAATAAGTAAAATATTGTGCATTATGCAAAGAATTAGATTTTGGGATAATACCTATAAATGATTTTCCTCTACAGGGCTGAATGGGGCTCCAGTCTGCATGGTGAACGATGACTGGTACATGGCTTCACTGTTCCCTCATCCACTCATCCAGAGCCAAGTGTTCAGGACAGCTACAGGTGCTCCTTTCTCCATGACGTTCAGACGCAGCTGGTGTGGAGGGAACCGCACTTCCCACAGGAAAGGTGGGAAAACACGCTGCTGATGTTCCCCTGTTCAGAAGTTGAATACATCAACCAGTGGTTTTGTGTTGTTGAAAAGTAGACTACTATAACATATGGGTCGGTGGAGTTAGCTGATTTGCAAAACATTTCTCCAGGTGTTGGAATATCTGGCATACATCAGGACGATGAGTAGAGGATCACAAGGATGGGAAATTGGGCTGGAAGTTCCAAGGACTGTTACAAAATCAGATTTCTGGAATCGGAATTTAATTCTGGATTTTTTATATCTAAATATAGTTTAATGTATCGTGACGAATGATTTTTACATTATAAAACTTGGCTTCCAATGTATATCTTCACTACAGCGCCCTCCTGTGGCAGGTTGCTGCTAATGCTCTTTTTTTGTTCAAAGCTCTGTTATCTGAAGCCTGGAAAGAAGAGCTGAAAGATCTGGCAGCAAGAGTCAGCATTTGTTCTCAAGCCAAAAAGGAGAGAAAAGATGTATGTTATCAACATGCGTGTAACACTGTAGCCATGATTTAAACATTAAACAAAATATTGGATTTCAGCTTAGCAAAATTATGGAAGTTTTTTTAGAAATTCCCAAAAATGTTTTACACAAATCTCAGTGGATGGTTTCTGGGAATTGAAGGAGAACCTCATAAAGTCGTTCTGGAAAGATCGGATACATGTAGAAAATTCCCAGAATTTTGCAAATGTAATTGTGTTTGTTGGAGAGTCTTGTGTGCTTCAGGATCAGTAGGGCTTTATGGGAAGTGTTTTGTGAATTTGTGATATATTCATATTACTATAAAGGAAAAACAAGAGGATGGTATAGATCTGGTCCGGAGGAAGACCCAGTACTCGGCCCAGACAGGGAGGATCATCCCCCCATCCACCAAGGTTTACCAGCGCCAGCCTAAAACCCACCCCCACCCCTCTGACCCCCCTCTTCATGACCAGGAACTCATGGTACCAGACACAGACCTTGATTACCTGTACAATGAAATCTCTGTATGCATAAATATAACTCTGGTATTACAAATTTGCAGCATAATTTTTATAATCTTCACAGGTTCTGGAGTTGCTTTGTCAAATCCTTCAGACGGACTCCTTATCAGTGGTACAGCAGTGGCTTCTGCTATCAGGCCAGCAGGGTATTTTAAACTATAACACTGTGTGGTGTTGAATTCCAAACAGAGAGTGAGAGAGTGATAGAGATAATGTACTGTATGTACAGAAAGAGAATGAATGTTTCAGAGAGAGTCAGTGAGGTTGTGAATTTACCTCCCTGTTGTCTCCTCCAGAGAAGGACCTGGTAAAGGGATTGATACAACAGGCCATGGAGGAGAGCATCTTTCCTGGGCCGCAGCAGAGTTTGGGTGAGATGGTCACAGCCAGATGCACCTCACGCAGCACTCAGTCAGCCAGAAGACTTAATACCAGTGGCACAGCAGGATTGAGACTTAAACAACGACTCCATACATGGTTGGTGAGGGTCAGAAACTATAAAGTTTCTGACAGTTATTTTCTATCCGCATATTGAAATTATTCATTTTTTTTCTGTTTGCCCAGTGACAAAGTAACATATATTAATTTCAGTGTATTGTGCTTGTAGAATGATTCACTTCTAGATTGATTTAGGTTATTGTAAAACTGTTAAATATGAACTGTTTCCTTTGTTCTATAGTTCTTTGCTCCACAAGGAACCAGTGATGTTGGAGGACATACCAGGTACTGGTGCTTAAGATAACAAAAGTAAAAGTTGAATACCTTTCAAGTTCAAGTTTCTGTTTTTAATAACAGTCAAAAAACACAGAAATCCACAACAACAGAAACGATAGATCAGTAAGGGAATAACAAAAACTCAACACAATGTGGTGGATCAAGACTTGAGAACTTAATGGCTGGACTGAGTTGTCCTGTTGTCCTCTTAGTATCCACTATACATTTACTGTCCTGTTGTCCTCTCAGTAACCACCATACATTTACTGTCCTGTTGTCTTCTCAGTATCCACTATACATTTACTGTCCTGTTGTCTTCTCAGTAACCACCATACATTTACTGTCCTGTTGTCCTCTCAGTATCCACTATACATTTACTGTCCTGTTGTCTTCTCAGTAACCACTATACATTTACTGTCCTGTTGTCCTCTCAGTAACCACCATACATTTACTGTCCTGTTGTCTTCTCAGTATCCACTATACATTTACTGTCCTGTTGTCTTCTCAGTATCCACTATACATTTACTGTCCTGTTGTCTTCTCAGTAACCACTATACATTTACTGTCCTGTTGTCTTCTCAGTATCCACTATACATTTACTGTCCTGTTGTCTTCTCAGTATCCACTATACATTTACTGTCCTGTTGTCCTCTCAGTATCCACTATACATTTACTG
>JACXGM010005402.1:18074-35455 GCA_016801145.1 Umbra pygmaea | reverse complement strand
ACTGAGGTGCCTTGATACAGCACTCTGGGAACAGCCTATTTGTTCAGAAATTTCTTTCTGTGTCTTACCCTCTTGCTTGAGGGTGTCAATGATGGCCTTCTGGACAGCAGTCAGGTCGGCAGTCTTACCCATGATTGCGGTTTTGAGTAATGAAACAGGCTGGGAGTTTTAAAAAGCCTCAGGAATCTTTTGCAGGTGTTTAGAGTTAATTAGTTGATTCAGATGATTAGGTTAATAGCTCGTTTAGAGACCCTTTTCATGATATGCTAATTCTTTGAGATAGGAATTTGGGGTTTTCATGAGCTGTATGCCAAAATCATCAGTATTAAAACAATAAATGACCTGAAATATTTCAGTTGGTGTGCAATAAATCAAAAATATATAAAAGTTTAATTTAAAAATGCTAATATCTTGAGAAGGACCTGTATAGGAGGAAAAATATATATTTGAAACCACACATACTTTTATCATAAAATGTACCGGTAGAGGTTATGTACGAAAAGCATCGGTTTCCACATTAGGGGTTTTTCTTTGTAAAAGAAGATTCATTTTTCACACAGATAATTGTTATTTCAGTTATATCAAGCGCATTCGGCAACACAGACACGCATACACCCAATCGAATGAAGTGCTCTACGTTGGGAAAATAGTGTCATTCAGAACACAGAAAATATACAAGTTCCACAGAGCGTCACGGCTGACTGGCTGAACCAGCTCTCCCTCAGGAACTCAGCAACTCTGTTTGTCTCCCAAACAGGCCCTAGTCAAACTTGGTGCACTAAATAGATGGGCAGGGCACTATTTAGGACCCCATTTGTCTACAAGCTTGCTCAGTCAACCCAGACCATCATTCTATCCAACTGTTATTCATTCTACATTTAAATACATTCAGTCAGCGTTCAGGGTCGTTCCCAACTGTAGCCAACATTGAGACCTTTGGTATCTGACTAGTTACTTGGCTGCACGCTGTACATGAACACAGTGAGGTGATTGTATGGTTGGGATGGGCATGTGCTGCTAGCAGAGTTGTAGAATTAGGTTTTGGCTTAGGGCCTGCTCTGATGAGGGTCTGAGGGCCAGCGAGAACACGAGAGAGACGAGGCAGAGAGACGAGGCAGAGAGACGAGGCAGAGAGACGAGGCAGAGAGACGAGGCAGAGAGACGAGGCAGAGAGACGAGGCAGAGAGGGAAGGTGGGAGGAGAGGACTTAGGTCATGTGTTAGACTGCAGAGAAAAAAGTCTTGGTGTTTTACAGACCAAATATTCAATCTCCATGGAAACCAACTATAGAACAACTGCCAGTGCCCTGCAGTAACTGAGTGTATATGGCTGTGCAGTTTCCGGCATGTTCAGTAGGGTCCGTCACTCCACACTCTGCCCCAGTCCAAAGTTTATCCTGGTTTGCTTTTATTGTATGCCTTTTCCTTTGTGGGAAAATAGAATATAATGACCACAACATTTTTTTTTCCGTTCTCTCCATAGAAACTTCGGAATTTCCACAGTCTCAGCTGCCCTGGGATCACTAGGGTCGACAGTTGTCAATCAACTCAGGACTCGCCTCCTCTCAGGACCACCGTCCAATGTGAGACAGACTTTGCCTCTGCAGGTGATCCAGGATTGGACGATCCACACGCCAGCACCAAAGAGGGCGGAGTCATCACCAGAGAGGATCCGGCTATCCTAATTGAAGAGTTGGATTGGCTGAGCTCCCCAGACTGTTGTGATGTGACAACAGGAAAAGCAAATGGGAAGGGCCGTGAACCCCTGTGGGCGGGGCTGTGTGGCACCAGGAGGGATGTTTACCAGCTAGGGGGCGAGCTGGACATTGAGCAGATTGAGCGGAACTGAACCAAGATGTGTTCGTCATGCACCAAACAGACTGAGACGGTACCTAATAAGGTCCAATAAGGATAGCTGCGAAATATTTGAAAACATTTCCATATTCCGTAATAAATATGCCCGATATATACGTACCACTCCCAGGGGAACGGGACAGTGGAAGGACAGGTGCAATGGGTGGGCCAGTCCAGTAACAATGATGTCTTAAATTACAGTCCAGGTGGAGGACAGTAGGGAATGTGTAGGCACCAGCTTTGACCTGTCACAGAGGAGGATGGAGGACAGACATTTGGCAGGAGATGTTTGTGGCCCTAAAGCCATGAGTGGTGATATAACTGTCAGCGCACAAAAGGGCACCATATTCCTTTACATAGGGCACTGCTTTCAGCGTCCCACTCTTATTGCTTTTTGTAGCTTTACCCTTGTATTTGTCTGCAGTTTAAATGGCCAATCCCTGGTCAAAAGTAGTGCTGTAGATGGGGAAACTGGGTGTGAACAGTGATGTTGTCTATGTCTCAATTGTCTCTTAACCTGAATACCGTCTCTATAGTGATGTATTGGAGGTGTAAATACCTGAATACCGTCTCTATAGTGATGTACTAGAGGTGTAAATACCTGAATACCTTCTCTATAGTGATGTACTGGAGGTGTAAATACCTCAATAACCTTTCTATAGCGATGTACTTGAGGTGTAATGATCTGAATACCTTCTCTATAGTGATGTACTGGAGGTGTAAATACCTGAATACCTTCTCTATAGTGATGTACTAGAGGTGTAAATACCTGAATACCGTCTCTATAGTGATGTACTGGAGGTGTAAATACCTGAATACCATCTCTATAGTGATGTACTAGAGGTGTAAATACCTGAATACCGTCTCTATAGTGATGTACTGGAGGTGTAAATACCTGAATACCTTCTCTATAGTGATGTACTAGAGGTGTAAATACCTGAATACCATATCTATAGTGATGTACTGGAGGTGTAAATACCTGAATACCTTCTCTATAGTGATGCACTGGAGGTGTAAATACCTGAATACCATATCTATAGTGATGTACTGGAGGTGTAAATACCTGAATACCTTCTCTATAGTGATGTACTGGAGGTGTAAATACCTCAATAACCTTTCTATAGCGATGTACTTGAGGTGTAATGATCTGAATACCTTCTCTATAGTGATGTACTGGAGGTGTGAATACCTGAATACCTTCTCTATAGTGATGTACTAGAGGTGTGAATACCTGAATACCTTCTCTATAGTGATGTACTGGAGGTGTAATGATCTGAATACCTTCTCTATAGTGATGTACTGGAGGTGTGAATACCTGAATACCTTCTCTATAGTGATGTACTGGAGGTGTAATGATCTGAATACCTTCTCTATAGTTATGGACTGGAGGTGTAATGATCTGAATACCTTCTCTATAGTTATGTACTGGAGGTGTGAATACCTGAATACCTTCTCTATAGTGATGTACTGGAGGTGTAATGATCTGAATACCTTCTCTATAGTGATGTACTGGAGGTGTAAATAAATCCATATGCAGTCTAAAGTGATGTTCTGTTTGTTTAAAGCATACACAGCAGGTTTGTACTAATGGTCTGCTCTAGCAGTTGTGGACACCTGTCCCAGAAGCAAATGGACCCTATTGTCCTTAAGTATGTGGTACAGGTGCGGTTAATCTCACCCTCTGATGGAGGCTTGAAGATATTACTGCTTCCAACCACATTATTTCACATCTCTCGAAGTGCAAAGGGTAATGTTTCAGTGGTCCATCTTGAGACTGGATGTTATTTTTCATGACGTTTCCTCCTGTATACAGAAACAGTCCAGGCTCTGTCATTAAAGGAACATATTTGGTTCCAGTAGCATTTTGGAATCTTTGGAAGACATGTTGTTAGTTTCCCTAGCAACCAGCCAGGTAGGAGGGATTCTGCAGTGTGGCGACTTGTCTATTAGTTCAACTGCAACAGACACTCAAGCTCAGCTGAAGTCATTTTATTTGAATCCAGGTCTGCAAAACACACACACACACACACACACACACACACACACACACACACACACACACACACACACACACACACACACACACACACACACACACACACACACTATACAGAGGATATAAATTAAGAAGCAATAACATTTTGGCTGTTGAAAGAAAATCAACTCTCCCTGAATGACTTAAGTTGATGGTAATAGCGTTAATTATGTTAATTTTTAACAATTTGTTACTACAAAGCTATGTAAGTAAAACATGAAAATATTTCTATATGAATAAACACAGTTGTTTAAGTGTGGTGTTTTGTGAATTCATGATATTGTAATGTCTTTAGAATTTCAAAATCATTTTTTGCTGGCAGAGTTGTGTACATTATATTGTCCCTGACGTACGTATTGACCCAGCGATGTGTGGCCTTAGAAATTTACATAGCAAATATTCAGTAACAAACTGTCACAGACATCCAGACTCAACACTAGCGGATACACTGATAGCTGTGTGTGTGATGATGCAGGAGGCCAACGCTGGGCCACCGGGGCAGGATGGAATGTCTTCTGTTCTCCAGTGACGGGATGTAGGCGTGGGGTGGGAGGTCACCCTAAAGACCACTCTTGGGGAACAAAGCTGCTTTTTCTCAGAGAAGCAGGAGTGACGGTGCACAGTGGACAGCAAAGCACACCACTTGTTCTCTGGCTTTCTGTGTTTCTGTCAATTTCATTTTAATGTAAATAGCTTTATTGGCATGGTAAACAGTTGTTTACATTCCCAAAGCAAGCGAAAAAAAATAAAACTATCAAAAATAAAGGGAAAAATGTAATTAACAAGTTTTGCAATTTTAGAAATACATTACACACATTTTAAAAGATTAAAGAAACTTTCCAGATGAAATTTGTTTGTTAATATAGTATTTACAAATGTGACCATGCTCTCTACCGTGCGAACTTGAAATACCACAAGGTCCAGAATTCAATGTGAACTTAGTGCCCACATCCTATCTAACTTAGTGCCCACATCCTATCTAACTTAGTGCCCACATCCTATCTAACTTAGTGCCCACATCCTATCTAACTTAGTGCCCACATTCTATCTAACTTAGTGCCCACATCCTATCTAACTTAGTGCCCACATCCTATCTAACTTAGTGCCCACATCCTATCAAGTCCTTCGGTGACGTTAAATGTAGCCTAAAGCCTGTGGCCTACTAGGTGTTATTTCACCGTAACAGTAACATTTAAGGGTAAACATAAAATATATCAAGCTGCAGCAGCATCCCAAGTGACAGAAAAGTAATTATTGTATTTGAAATGTATTTTATTTAGTTTATTTAATTCTCATATATTATCTAGTATATTATTTTGTTACGTAGATATTGAAAGTATATTTAAATAGGGTTGTCTGTGTGGCATAGTGGGCGTTGTATTGCAGGACAGTCAACATAAGCAAAATTGCTGATCCAAATACCCAATTATTTATAAATAAAAATCATGGAAATTGGCAGGGGTGCCTAAACCTTTGCATACAGTATGTCACAAAAGTAAGTACACCCCTCATATTTTTGTAAATATTTGATTATAATTTTTCATGTGACAACACTGAAGAAATGACATTTTCCTATAATGTAAAGTTTTGTAAATTTGCTGTCCCCTCAAAATACAGCCATTAAGGTCTAAACCTCTGGCAAGAAAAGTGAAAATGTCCAAATTAAAGAGTATATATTTCATCTGTGGTAAGTAATCCATGCTGCATGCAATATTAACCATATACAGAGGGTGACATGCATTTCCTGAGTGATTTTGTCGTTCATTTGACACCGTCTTTCTGTGAAGGCCCGCACATTCTCACGTCACGTAAATGTTTATACATCAGACTGTTTGTGTGAAAACCAGCGTACGCAAGCTTTTCGTGCATACACAACATTTATACATGAGGCCCCTGGACTCCTTGCTTTTTTTAAAATAATCGGAAAAATCACGTAACATATGACGTCAGTGGCGCTGGGAACCACAAGGTGAATGAAGCAGTTACTGCTTCGGACGTCATATGTTACATGATTTTTCTGTACCAAAGCAAATTTCGGAGCAGTGGTTCAAATGGAATTGTAGTTAATGGTTTGAAGTATGTTTCGAAACTTCAGTGTCAAACTGCCATCAATACTGATAACCTCATCGTAAACAGCCATCTTTGTTGTGACTGTGGCCGACTGGCCGGTAGCATGTAGATTCAACCGATGCAGTATAATGCTAACCAACCAATGGGCAGAAGTTGACACCTTAAGACACAGCCCCTTCTTATTTGCATAATGAGGCATAAATGCATACAGAAATGTAAAAAGACAGGGAGAAATAAATATTGTTGAAGAAATAAATAGGGTAAAAATACAAAGGATGAATAAAACAGACAAAAATATATAATATACACATAAATACATACATTAAAAAAATAAGTCATTAATAAATATAGTTAAAGATTATAACGGACAATAAATAAATAAATAAGGTAATTATTAAAAAGGTGAATAAATAAAGAAGCTAATTAAAAGAGATATATACATTAATGTCTCATTGTATAATTTAATTACTACCTACATTTATTTATTTACTGTATTTATTGTGCAATCAATCGTATGCTTATTTATTTTTTGAACATTTATATATTTATTTCTTATTTTGGCAGACTTGGTCCTCCATAGATTCAAGGGCGGGCCAAATAAGGATCAGGAAGTCAACTGAATGCCTCCCTTGAATCTAGCTGTAGTTTTCAAATATTCGTTTATTGACGTAAAAATTGTAAAATTCTGAAACTTACAGTGGCTGAGTTGGGAATTACAGAATACTTTGAGAATGTGTTTATAGTGACTGTCATGTCGGAAACATTGTTAAATTTACGCTGATGTTAAAATGTCCAAATAGTTACAAGTGAGATTGACAATGTGGAATAAGTTGAAACATGTAGCCTACGGTATGTGTCATGTTGTTGAGTTTCTCTGTTTGATTTTGTGTAAAATAAAAATGTCTCTGTCTCTCTCTCTGTTTATCTATTCTTAACTTTTTCTCTGTGGTAACACTTTGGATAGTCAATCTGTAGATGCTTTACAGACTATATACATACAGATTATCTGTAAACTTACAATTTCCTATTTACCACCACTCACCCAACATTACACAGTATCTTAACCCTTACATTTCCCTAATGCAAATTCTAAACATAAACGTACCTATCAAGAAATTCACTCCATTTTTTTGTTACAGTATACATATCTGTAGAGCATCTATAGATAGTTATCTTCACTATCCAAATAAAGTGTAACCCTCTCTGCCACTAAGATGGTAAAAGACATCTAGACCAAGAAGACAGCAGCCATACAGAGCCCTGTGAACGCACTGTCTCTGTGTCTGCAACTGCATGAGGTCAGGGCAGTGCTCGTGGCCTCCTCCGCTTACGCTCTATCTCGCGGTTCAGACTTGCAGCCGCAAACGTCCGTCACCCTGTCTTCTCAAGCCTTCATGAGGCTTGGTGTGAGGTGTGTCTGAAAGACTAGACCTAGCAGCAACATAGATGTTTCACAAGCCGCGCCCGATGCATGGTCACACACAAAAAATAACTGAGGACATTTAACTGCACCTGAGAGTGGGCAGGGACGGAATTATGTTGCTTTATTATGTTTTTGCCACCTGAGTGGAATGTTGAAATTCCATGTTGGAGGGCAGCCTGTGAGTTTGTATGGTCTGACAAGGGTTGTTTTGACTGCGTAGACCTTGTTAGGGTAATCAGTTCAGATGGAAACAACTAGAAGCAAACAGGACCATTTAAACAGGCTGTTGAGAGACAACGACACACCCTCACTTCCCAACCCACTTGCAGCCTAAAACCAGCTTTAGTGGCAGAAATGAAAGCAGTATGTGTGCTGGCGTTGGATGTGGCAGGGCAGTGGTTTGTATTACAAACACACAGGGAGCTCAAACTGCAGAATGACATTTGAGGTTCAAGGTTAGTTTCAGCCATTGTTCCATAGAGACAATAGCATGTACACACACAAACAGCGTTTGACATGTATTCAGACCTTAAAGAAGGCCCTGATTTCGTGTTAGTTTGAGAGCTACCTACAGTCATCCTGAGGCAGTTCCCGTGTGGTTAGAACTGAGAAACACTCCCTCTGTTAAAGCCACAGAACATTTCCAGTTGAGTAAATGCAATACTGAGACATTTCCACTGAGGCTGCCCTCCAATGTGTTGCTAGTTTCCTGGGTTACAAGGTGTAGTGTGTACATAGTCAGTTCTCTGGCCTTGGCTACAGCAGAGGTCTGCTTGAGAAAACATTGGTCGTTAGCATTAGTAGAGATGTAGGTGGTAGGATAAGGAATTTAGCTTACAGAATGTAACTACTACTGTATGTTTATGTATAGCTTTAATCATCTTGTAAGCTGTTGCCTCTCACCAGACTCTGACACTGCATGCTGTCGTCATAAGAGACAGTAACATTTTAATTTCCTTTGAACCTATACATATCTCACATTTTAATGAATTAGGACTTAAAACACACCTCTTGATTTTAGTCATGTCTGTCAGATTAGGTTGTCAATATGTTCTGTGAAGTTCAGACCAGGTCTTCAGGGGGTTAAAGGTCATTCTACGAAGGTCAAGGTTAAGGAGACATTCTACGAAGGTTAAGGGTCATTCTACCAAGGTCAAGGTTAAGGGGACATTCTTTGGTCCTGAAAAGTAATGAAAACATGTCCATTCAGAAATATTCCTGGAGCTCACCTGACTAAGACTGCAGCCTGACAATGTTCACAGCACCAGACAGTATTCAGGACATATGATCTATGTGGGAGTTTCACTCAAACATGTGCTGGGAGGCAGATCTGCCCGGAAGGCAGAAATGTATCTGATTAGTTGACTAAATTTTGAGGGCGGAGCTTGAATTCCAGAGCTGCCGTGTTCTTAGAGAGTCTGAACTGACCAACTGAGGTTATTGAACAGTTGAGTGATAAATTACATTTAAGTGTTCGTGTCTTTGGCAGTAGTTCTCAGACATCTCATTGGTGTTTCATAAGGTCATTTTAGCCTGGAATTAGCTCTCGGGAGAGAGGAAGGCGTTAGCTAAGAACTACATGTATGACTGTGAGGGGGGATTCAGGTAGTGGCTGTTTAAAAGACACTGGGGAGTGAAGTGTGGGGGGGGGATCGCACTGTCATTCCAAAGGGAGGGACGGGTGACATTTCAGAGAACGTCCCTACCCCCATACTTAGCAGTAAAAAGGCTTGTTGGCACAGCTGTCCATGGGAGAATGGCAGTGATGAAACCATGGGGAAACCAGTCCGCTTGGCTACTGAAAGAAAGCAGGGGGAAAAGAAAGCTCCACTATACAGACCACATGCACACACATACGTTTTTTTATCTTTAATAAATTTGCTAACATTTCAAACACACTTCTTTCACATTATCATAATTGGGTATTGTTTGTCGTATTTTGAGAGAAATAATTAATTTAATTCCTCTCGGAATAAGCGTGTAAGGTAACAAAATGTGGAAAAAGTGCTATGAATACTTTCCGGATGCACTGTACACAAGCCTGATTCTCTATTCCTTATTTTCCCAATTCTTTACTAAAGCTACCCTGAGCTTAACCTCAGTAACCTAGCATTTGTCTACACTTAAACGTACAAAATGTAGTTTTTGGCCACTAGGGGTCTCTCAATCAAAACAATAGCAAAACATGTACTTTGAAGACGTTGAGAAGTAGCGTTGGAACATGGGCTTTGTTGTCGTCGTCAATGACAACCTTCCAATCTAGCGTCTCCGGCAGAAATGTTCACTGACAAAGTAATGTATTGTTAAATATGTTATAATTTTATTCACGTAATGTTTGGTGGTTCCCTGGAACTTAGAGCAACTAGAGGAGTCAAAGGTTATATGACGCCATTGACGGGCGACAAAATGAAATGTCCCGTGTCTTCGATTTAAATTACAAATTTCTCTGTGTTTGAAAGTTGGTGGAAATATTTTGGATAATGTAAGTACACAACTGACAAATATATATACGTATAGTGATGTTTGCTTTTTTAATGCAAAGTATGTCTTTTGTTATTGTTTTGGAAAACTACATATTGCACCTTTAACCAAACCCCACACCTATCTAAAGGCTACACCCAAATAACCTAAATGTAACTTACCAAACGTAACCCGTAACCCAGAAATAGTAGTAGCTATATTTTACCCTGTACTTACAGAATCCTCAGGTTTTGGAACTTTTGTGATGACTTCTGGTCCCCACATATATAGTAAATCCAGGATCATATACACAGAAAGAGAAGGCACTTTAAAACAACGTGTTTCCATGGTTACAGTGGACTCTGAGCTGCAGGTGCATTTGGTGTCGTCTGGTTTGGTCAGCTGACATGCCCTCTTCCTGTAGAACAGGAAGTGCTAAACAAGAGGAGATGAAAGCTTCAAGGATAGGTATCTAGGGTAACAGTCATTTGGTTGGCCAGATTTGAAACAGGTGTTCAACAACAACTCCAGTGTGTGTGAATATATGGGGTGTTTTGTAATCCTGTGTTATAAGATCTGTTAGCTGACAAAAGAGAAAGTAACGACAAATAGCAGTTTGTTCAATGGTGGAGCCATTAGGAGTCACTGGAAGAGTAGGGAGTCAATGTGTGACTGTAAGTCATTGGGGAGTCAAACCGTGACATTATGAGTCATTAGGGAGCCATTGAGTGTCAGCGTGATTTGCATAACCTGGCAATGCCACCTGAAAACACTTGCATTTGGCAGTGGATGTCTGTCTGGCAGTCTGAGGTATCAAATTGTTTGGGACAAGGGGAAATAATTTTAATGCGATTGGATGGAACTTTAACTTATCAAACTAACAAGACACATGGAGTTGGAAAAATCGGTAACACTTTATTTTGAGAGTCCATCTCTAGATGCTCTACATATTATCTGCATACTGTCAACAACATTTTAACAAACTATCTGCTAACCCTAATCCTAACCTTAACCATTCCCCTTATGTTAAACCTAACCTTAAACATTACCCTAAAACATATTCTAAACTTACCCCTACCCTTAAAATACACAATTAGTTGCTTATCAACAGATGGTTTGTTGATAGTTTGTTGATAGTCATATCATCAACAAACTATCTGTAGAGCACATACAGATGGAATGTCAGACTCTCCAAATAAAGTGTAACTGAAAAATCTAGTTAGTTACAAATGTACTGAAGTAGCTAGCTACAGTACCATTTGCAGAAATACAGTTGTGCTCGTAAATCTGCATACCCTGGCCGAAAATTTGAAACTTCAGCATTGATTTTGACAATATGACTGTTTATGCATAAAATCTCACTGTAACGTAAAGATAGTGATTACATGAAGCCATTCATTATCACATAGATGTTTGGCTCCTTTGTAAACCATACTGATAACAGAAATCACCCAAATGGCCCTGATCTAAAGTTTACATAACATTGAATGTTTGGCCTTGTTACAGACACACAAGATGACACACACAGGTTAAAATAGCAATTAAAGGTTGATTTCCCACACCTGTGGCATTTTCAATTGCAATTAGTGTCTGTGTATAAATAGTCGATGAGTTTGTAATCTCTCACGTGAATGCACTGAGCAGGCTAGATACTGAGCCGTGGGGAGCAGAAAATAACTGTCATAAGACCTGCATAATAAGGTACTGGAACTGCATAAAGTTGGAAAAGGATATAAAAAGATATCCAAAGCCTTGCAAATCCCAGTCAGTACTGTTCATTCACTTATTAAGTGGAAGATTTGGGGATCTCTTGATACCAAGCCAAGGTCAGGTAGACCAAAAAAGAAGAATTTGGGGCCTCATAGACTACTATCACAAACAGCTGCACACTCTCATTTAGGCTAAAGGGGGAAATACACCGTATTGAGAACTGAGGGTATTCTGAATATTCAACAGGAGTTGAATTTCATTAATTCCTTTGTTGCCATGTTTAAAATTATGATTGTGACATTCTCTTATGACCTACTGCTGAACATGAATCCCATGAGATATGAAAAAATGTTTTTTGGACCGCTCACTCATGTTTTCTCTGATAATGGTACATATATATTATTGCCAATTCTCCAGGGTTATGTAAACTTGAGCTGTACCACACTCGTTTGATTTTGAATTATGTAACCAGCTCCAGGATACTTATCATTTGTAGACATAAACCTCATCATAAACATCAACGTACATTTTACTTAATCCCTGTGATGTTCTCTTCATACATCTTTTAAGCATATTCCACCACTAGCTATATGATCATCAATTCTAATATCCTCAGAAGTTGTTTTTGATTTCCATGCAATGAAAAAAAATCTGTATGGTTTTATACACTTTCATCACCTTAACAAACACAGTTCATCAAATGGCACTGATAGGACCAAGCAAAACCTACCTGGGCCCAATTGTAAGCCTGTTCAGGTGTGACAGACCAATGCTTGTGTAGTGTTTCAATGCTTGAGGTCTCAAGCTACATTGTGAGTCTCTGATTGGCTAGGAGCCAGTTAGTCACTTTTAGGATGGATATTGAATGTTGTTGTAATGAAGAGCTAAAGCACAAACTCAGATAGCCCATTTTGTTTGTCTGTGAGCCATGCCCTGAATACACTAAAATGTCTTAATTTCCTTGTGGTGTCAATCAATGATCATTGACATCTTCAGGTTTTATGACCTCGGGACTGAAGCAACATGGGCAGGAATCAGACATCATGCACTGAACTGGGAGTGACTTGTGTATGTGTGTGTGCATGGCCAGTGCTAGAAACCCTGGGCCCCCTGAACATATTCAGGCATTTAGATCAACACCATCTGCTGAAGTTCAAACCAAGCATCAGAATGGGCTGATTTCAGTGACTTTGAATGTGACATGGTTGATTGTGCCAGACGAGCTGGTTTGAGTGTTTCAGAAAGTGCTAATCTACTGGGATTTTCCCGCACAACCATCATCTCTAGGGTTAACAGGGAATGGTCTGAAAAACGTTGACTTCTGCTGTAACATTCAGATGGTAGGTTCAGAATTTGATGTAAAAAACATGAAAGCATGGATCCATCCAGCCTTGTACCAAAAGATCAGACTGGTGGTGGTGGTGTAATGTGGTGGGGGAGATTTTCTTGGCACACTTTAGTGTACCAATTTGTACCAATTGAGCATTGTTTAAATGCCACAACCTAACTGAGTATTGTTGCTGACCATGTCTATACCTTTATTACCAAAGTGTACCCAACTTCTAATGGCTACTTCCAGCAGGATTATATGCCGTCACAAAGCTCACATCATCTCAAACTGGTTTCTTGAACATGACAATGTGTTCACTGTACTCAAATGGCCTCCACAGTCACCAGATCTCAATCCAATCAAACACTTTTGTGATGTGATGAAACAGGAAATTTGCATCATGGATGTGCAGCTGACAAATCTGCAGCAACTGCGTGATGCATTAATAGCAACATGGACCAACATCTCTGAGAAATGTTTCCAGCACCTTGCTGAATCAATGCCATGGAAAATTAAGGCAGTTCTGAAGGCAAAAGTGGTCCAACCTGGAACTAGCAAGATGTACCTAATGAAGTGGCCTGGGAGTGTATATGCCAGGGCCCCCTCAATTATAGACAATATTCATAGTATTAAGGTCAGGGGGCCCTGCCAAGCTGTGGGCCCAATTGATCACATCCACCTTTCTACAGACAGCCGTGTGTGTGTGTGTAAACGTGTATGACTGTATTACTATGTTTGTGACAACCAGATATTCTAAGAGGTATAACTAGTGATAGCAAGTTTTTAGTTGTAGGATTGTGCTTAATTGCAGGTTTAGGGGTTAGGGTTGACTTTAGACTTGAGCTTAAAATTTGCTTTTCAGGGTTAAGATTAGGGGTTTACTAGGAATACATTTTAGTCCCAAAAAACTATTCACAAGTGTGTGTGTGTGTGTCTGTGAGTGTGTGTGTGTGTAGGAGAAATATCCCACTGGCTAAAAAACCTGAAGACAACATACTGGGCTTAAGAAGGTAGGCACTTGTGGTTAGTGTTGATCAGGTAAATTGAGTTCATATCTTACTGGTCACCATGTTTGATATTTTCTTTACTCTTTCTATTTGCTTTATAGGTCACTGTTAAGATATGAACTCCATTTACCTGATAATTTTGTCTTAAATAGGGACTTCCCAAAACTTGTGAACTCAACAAGTAACTCGAAAGTAATTGAAAAAGTAACTTTACCCAACACTGCTTGCGGTACAGGTGTTTGATAAGGACTTAGACTGGATATCAGATGATACAGACTACCACGGCTTGACCTGTCAGGGGACTTAAGTGAACATGGCCACTGAGGGTATATTACACAGCAAAGTTTGGTTTACAGAACAAACATATTATCTTTAGGGCAGCATGTAGCCTGGCAGTAAAGTGTTGGACTAGTAACAAAAGAACATCTCTTTACACTAACTAGGTAAAAAAGGCTGTTCTTCCCTTGAGCAAGCAAATTAAATCTAATTGGTTCAGGGTGGTTGTAAATAATGCCTGATGCCTTAGGTGTGACTCCACTTTTCTCAGGGTTGATACATTCCAAGAATTTTTACATTCACACATACTCTGAACTTGACATGGAGGAATGGGGCTGCAAGTAGAAAACAACATGCAGGCACAGAATACAGGAAACCTACCAAAAGGTCACTCAAGGTCACAATTATAAAGACATGTGTAAAGAACATTTAAGATAATATTGGAAGATAAGAAATGGACAAACCGTATGTGGATTTACAGTTGATGTACATATTTGCAGTACAATTACATTATCTATATGATGGGAGATGAACAGCATTTAATTATAATAAATATAATAATATAAGTATAATTCATCATTTAAGTACAGTGCATTCATTTATTTAGCAGCACGAGGACTATTTTTTAAAATTTCTTTATTTATAGAGATTTCAACAGAATTAAGAACAGTAAAAATGCTGTGTTTTGCAATATATCAATACATTTCTACAATTTTAACAATTTTAATCCCCCCAAACATAATCCCTGTCCCCCACCACCACCCCCCGTTACCAATCCCGTACACCAAACACTGGCAGAGGAGGTGAGAATGAAATCAGATTGATGCAAAGCCCAGGTCAGGGTTGACTGGTTTATGTTTTGTTTTTCAGCTACAGGAAGCAGAATGTCTGTTGTGTTGATGCTCACCTGATGCTGTGGGAGGGGTTGAAACCCAGGTATTCTACTTATTTGGCCGAACTAAAAGCTGGGTTACTGCTGCAGTCGTTTAACTGTCACAAATCAATATTTCATAGTGCAAGAGTATGTTTTTCTCAAAAGTCTTTGAGAAATGTGTTATTCCATGACAGTGTGTAAATATTCAGTACATGCTATGTTCCTTTAATTTACGAACTGAATTTATTTAAATAGAAATGTGTTATTCCATGACAGTGTGTAAATATTCAGTACATGCTATGTTCCTTTAATTTACGAACTGAATTTATTTAAATAGGTCATTGTGAAAATGCTTAGAGTCATTGGTGTCTTTTGCAGAACTATCACAATTACTGTAAATAATGCAGTTAATGGTTTACTCTGTTGAGGTAAAATCTCTCCAAATCTCCAATTAATCTCCCTTGTTCAATTACTCCACAAACAAACAAGTATTCATTAACTTTCAGTTTCTCACATGCTTTTTTGTCTGAGAACATGTTTGGACATGAAACCCAATGAAGTAATGACAGTGAATGACACACACACAGTTTACCATTGACTTCTGTTTCTTTGTCCCTGGGTGCAACCCCAGTTAGTCTGTATCAACAGAACAATTATCTAGCATAGCTGTTAAATGTTAATATTTAACTTGCACCTCCTTTAATGAAGCAAGTTCTCATTCACATACATACACATACAACGTGACAGTGATCTAAAGAGATCCACTCTGAAAGTCAACAGAAAACAACCAGCGCGGAGGGAATGTGGGGTTCAAATGTTTGTCCTAAATGGCCCCCTACTCCATATGGCCGTTATTCACAAGAAGTGACCAACAAAGGGACAAGGTTGCTGTTTGGAACGGAGACACTATCATAGTGGCAGTCTGTCAATCAATTAACCAATCAATACTTGGTTGTGATAACGCTGGAGTCGTATAAGCCCAGACCTGTCTTCTGAATAATGTCATACCCTGTTGGAAAAGTAATCTACCCTGGGTGTGTGTGTGAGGGAATCAATAATAAGCACTTACGTAGATTGTTCAGTGGCTAGGGAGTCAGACTTGTAGTTGCCGGTTCGATTCCCGACTGTGCCAAATGTTGTGTCCTTGGTCAAGGCACTTCACCCTGTGTTGCTTCTGGGGAATGTCCCTGTATTTAAAGTCGCTCTAAATAAGAGCGTCTGCTAAAAGACTAAAATGTAAGAATTATATAAACACCTGTCAGAGTAACTCCAGGGATATTCTGTTGTTACTAAAAATCTGACTTCATTAGGAGTGACCTGAAACACCATGCAGCCTGGCAGGCTGTTTGTTTCCATGGTTAAGCTACAGTAGGTATGTTTCCATGGTTAAGGTACAGCGGTGTGTGTTGCCATGATTAATCTACAGTATGTTTGTGTTGCCATGATTTAGGTACAGTAGGACCATTCCGGCGCAAAATGAACCTAGGGGTTAATAACAAATGGATAACGACTCGACCGTTCTCTGGGATATGTTTTAATGCTAATGGAATAAGCCCAGTTTTAGTGCAAACTGAAAATGACCTTATAATGCTAGTTGTGAGGGCTTGGATGAAGTAAAAAGAAATGGCTATTTTATACCACTAATGAAGCTCAAAATAGAACCACAATTCCACGGTAGCATCACGTAGCACAGAGTTTGTGGTTCGACTGGTCGAGTCTGTTTTCCGAAGATGGCGCCTGGCTTTATACGCAAACGGTAATGTCTTTAAAACTATCTTTTTAATAAACTGTCTGTACAATTACAAAGATCTCAATGCTTCAGTTTGCATGTAGGGACCCTTACTATGCTACCGTAGAAGTGTGGTGCTATTTTGAGCCTTGTTAGTGGTATATAATAGTGATTTCTTTTTAATTCATCCATGCCCTCACAACTAGTAAGGTAGTTATCAGTTGGCACTAAAACTGGGCACATTTGATTAGCATGAAAACATATCCCAGAGAACGGTCGACTTGGTACCAATGTGTTATTAACCTCTAAGTTCATTTTGCACCAAAGTTGTCCTTTAAGCTACAGTAGGTATGTGTTGCCATGGTTAAACTACAGTAGGTGTGTGTTGCCATGGTTAAGATACAGTAGGTGTGTTGCCATGGTTAAGATACAGTAGGTGTGTTGCCTTGGTTAAGATACAGTAGGTGTGTGTTTCCATGGTTAAGCTACAGTAGGTGTGTGCTGCCATGGTTAAGCTACAGTAGGTGTGTGTTGCCATGGTTAAGCTACAGTAGGTGTGTGTTGCCATGGCTAAGCTACAGTAGGTGTGTGTTGCCATGGCTAAGCTACAGTAG
>JACXGM010005402.1:0-17974 GCA_016801145.1 Umbra pygmaea | reverse complement strand
AGCTACAGTAGGTGTGTGTTGCCATGGCTAAGCTACAGTAGGTGTGTGTTGCATTGAATAACCTGAAGTAGGTGTGTGGTTCCATGGATAATGATTTTGTATGAGTTCCATTTTGTTTGCCAAGTTAAACATAGGCCTTTTGGTTGTTTGCCAAAATATTTAAATCTGTTTTTAGTTTTAAAAAAACTGCCCACATTTGTGAAGGTAGTTGTTTTGGAAACAGTGTGTGTTCTTTTGGTTAAAAACATGTGGCATAAAGAAATGTGTGTTGTTTTGTGTTGAAAGCTGAGTCCTGTGGAACCCGTTGACATGGAAAAGTTCATGGATTCCCTGCCATGACCTGAGATCCAGCCCAGGCACTGCTTTGGACTAAAACACTGTAGGTGCTGCTCTTCACTTTGGGTGCTGTTTATATTCTCCACAATGCTTTTGAGCCAACTTTCTATGAGAATAACAGGAGCTCAAGCAGTACAGTTTGTTCCTGAGATCTACTAAACTAGCCAAAAGACACATTCTCTGTAATATTTACGTGTCTTGGAGCACAGTGACATAATTCTTTGCTGAAAACAAGGTCAGACAAACTGTTAACTGATAATAATGTACACCTCTGGATAGACTGTTTTATCTTGGTTAGAATACAAAATATACTGTATTTCACAATGCCCAAATTGGACTAAGTCTAAGCTAAGCTAGTGTAACATGCCAAATGGCACCCTTTTTGCCAGATAGTGCACTAATGTTGACCAGAGCCATATTCCTATGTATGTAAACTGCTCCAAAGTAGTGTACTACAAATAGGGTGCCATTAAGCATGGGTCCCAAGCTAACTCTTTTTCATTACAATTTGTAGCATTTCGTTATGTTTACGTGACCAATAAAGTTCATGCTTGAGTTAGCTAATGGTGACGTGACCCAGAAGGTACTCAATAAATCTCTTCACAAATTCTCTTGTTCACATCAAATCAATTTCAGTACAGTAAAACCTAGGGGCTATCAAGGGGGAATCATTGGTTTTTCTGCCCTATTTTAAAACCCATACAATACACAGACTCACTTTCAATTAAGAAGGACAATTAATGTTTGTTTACCAATTTATCAATTCACTCTAGCAAACTTTAGATCAGATTAGACAGGCTGACATACATAATGAAATTGCTACTTAGCACAATCATTAAATAAAATAACTAAATTACAATGTATATAATAACTAAATTACAATGTATATAATAGTTATAATATAAAAGCAATAATAAAGCAGGATATATGGGTTTAACAGAGTTAAAACCATAGAAGTCTTCCAGAGTTTGGTGTAGCGATCTGAGCTCTCATTTTGACAGCACGCATGTACCCTGGCAACAGGGCTTCCAGTCCAGTCTAGGCAAACTGTCTGTGTCCTTCCTCTCTGTCTCCCCCTACATACCTGTCTGTGTCCTTCCTCTCTGTCTCCCCCTACATATATGTCTGTGTCCTTCCTCTCTGTCTCCCCCTACATACCTGTCTGTGTCCTTCCTCTCTGTCTCCCCCTATGTCTCCCTAGCCTCTGCTTCCTAATGTCCTATAAGTAAAGAATGATGAAAAAATATAACATGGCTATAAATCTGTTGTATATTCATGGGTAAAACACCGTAATTGTGGATATCATAACATTCAGCTGAGTTATATTGTATAACATAATGTATCTGACAGACACCTCTCACTTTAAGTGTTTACCCTCCCAACCAAAGACTCCTCCCACTTCCAATTTTTAAACAGAGGGTGTTCTATGAAAGCCATGGGCAATACGAACCGGCTGACCCGTTTAAAGAGAGCTTCATATTTCTGCACAGTCTGCAATGCCTGCCAGGATGACAATGCCACCGAATGGCACAAAGCTTCTCTTCCAGCTTCTGTACCACTTCCCTACTTCTTACTTATCATGTGACTTGCCAGTTCAAAACGTGCCGGCTTAAAAGAAAGGTCCCCTTTTCACACTTTCTCCCACTTCCAATGCTTAACATCTGAGCCTGAGTCCTCCTTTTATGTTAAGTCATTTAGCAAAGTCTATTATCCAGAGGGAGGTAAATATGTTATTTACAATGGTAGGAGAGGGGCTGAGCGTGTTGAGTGGGATGAAAGTGGTCATGATGTTATTAAGGCCAGCTATTGTAGGACACCGGGGCTAATACTCATATTCTTACCATACACACTAAGGGATCAATAATAACCACTCAGTCAGAACGTCTGAATATCCACCAGATGGCACCCTGCGCAGGGCAGTGTCCCATTTACTGCCCTGGGGCATCTGGAATAGGATTTTTAGAACAGTAAGAAGATTACCCTCTACTGGCCTTTATCACACAACAGTGGGTTTGGAATTTAGGGATTATTTTGTAGACCAGTGCACTACACACACAAACAGCTGGAATCTACACCTAAACTTCACTGTAATTTAAAATAAAACAAAACATCCCAGATGCGGGATGGTGAGGGGCACTTACATGCTTCATTCAACCACATGACTTGTACTGGAGGTCCGGGGAAAGTTAGAAAACTCATAGTCAGGCTTGAACCACTGACTATCATGACGTAGACTGACCTGCAACGCAGCGACCTATCCCACTATGCCACGCGGACCCACACTGTAACGGTTTTAATTTGAGGTCAAATCTGTTTTGGTATTCAACATTGTCCCAACACTATTGAAGGGCACTGCAGAATTCAGAGTGTGACTGCTTACTGCACCAATCAAGGTTCTATCCTTCACCTGAACTGTGCCAAGGTCAGTTGTGTGAGAGGACGTGTGTATGTGTGAAAAAATGTGTAACTTCAAAGTCTATGTTTACATTTGGAAATCTGAAGTCCCCAGAAATAAGCCTGAAACATTGGCCCCCACAAGATTAGGGAAAATGTGATGTTCAGAGGTTAGGTTTAAGAAAAAAGTAACAATTATGCATAATGTTAAAATTGCAGGATACCAGTTTAGGTTTATGATTAGATACTTGGGTAGGTTAAGGTGTAAGACAGGGTTTTCTGGGTCAGGGTTAGTTCTCAAGTCCCCTAAAGAATAAAAAGACTAACGTGTGAATGTCTGTGTGTGTGAAGAGGAAGATTTATTTATTTATTTGCTGTTCAATACATTTACATTGTTTCGTTATCATCACAGCAACTATGAAATAAACATCAAATAATCCTGTTAAATTATTCAAATTATTATATATTAAATTAGACATTAAATCACTGAGTTGTCCACATACCCTAGGTGTTAATCATTTAGTTTAATTGGCGAAATCCAGTCTGAGATTTTTAGGTGGAAATTACAAACTTTAAACTCCAAGTTAGAATACAATGGTATGAATTAAAGGTACAATATGTATTTTTCCAAAACAATAACAAAAGACTTACTTTGCATTACGAAAGCAAACATCACTATACTTATATTATATATATTTCTTAGTTGTGTCCTTACATTATCCCAAATGTTTCCACCAACTTTCAAACACAGAGAAATTTGTAATTTAATTTGAAGACATGGGACGTTTCATTTCGTCTTCTGTCAATGGCGTCATATATCCTTTGATTCCTCTAGTTGCTCTAAGTTCTGGGGAACCGCCAAACATAACGTGAATAAAGTTATAATTTTTTTAACAATACATTACTTTGTCAGTGAACATTTTTTCTGCCGGATACGCGAGATTGGCAGGTTGTCATTGACGACGATAACAAAACCCATGATCCAAAGCTACTTCTCGACGTCATCAAAGTACATCTTTTGCTATTGTTTTGATTGAGAGACCCCTAGTGGACAAAAACTAACTATTGCACGTTTAACTTTATTACTTTAACTTTATACTTTTTTTTAGACTGCTCTAAGGAAAGTCGATTTATTAACTGGTTTGGTTCTTCAGTACTAATATCAAAAGATATTTACACACAACCCCAGTAGTAGTAAATACATCTTAATAAAGTAGCAACAAAATCGTTTGTATTCGTGGTGTTATGGACCGATTTTCTGTCTTTCAATGTACTCAGTCAGTCCTCAGGTGTTTAAAATAACAGATGAACATTTTTGCTACATTTAGATACAGTCAAGTAGATATTGTAATTAAGGATATCTGGGACAAAAAAAAATTGGTAACATAATGTATGATTTTGATTTGTAACATCTGTAAGAAATATTATGTCAAATAGATGATATGTTGCACAACTGAATGGTGTGGTACACCTTGAAAACACCTTTATGAACTACTGGCTGAATTTATACAAATTCCCTGGAGTAAATCTTTGCTAACTAATATAAATCTCTGACCCACTAAGGGTCACTATGTAGAATTTAGCTCTTTCAGATTTTATAGCATTTTTAAGCTGGTCACTTAAAAGAGAAAGAAGTTCCGTTGTTACGGCTTAATTTCTACAAATAGCACATATGAGTCTACAGTATATCTAAAAAATATATAAGTATTACATTTAAACATAATATAAGTTTGCTTTAATTCTCTTATAAATCTGTTGTTATACACCCAACATGGCAACTCCAAAATGGCATTGTAATATGTTAATCAGTTTCTGGCTGATGTCCTTGGTTGGTCAAGGAGTTCTTCCCAGTTCTGTTCACTGGCCTCTGAGCTTCAGGATGGTGTCCACAGCCTCAGCCAGGTTATTCACGTAGCCGTCTGCCATCACTGTGGGATGCTTCTCGTCACTGGGCCTACAGGAGGGTGAGGCGACACAAAGACAGGTACATGATAAATCTCTGAAAACCCTTTCACATCACTGAATATGGAGACAGGCGCAAGGCATGAGCGATGTTCCATTTCCTCAGTGTGGCTGAGGTTCTGTCTACTCCCAATATAATGGCTGGAACACTGCTTCCAACGACAAAGTGCCAAGAACATACCTTAGCCGCCACAATGCAATTTGGGTTGGCACGACGGTAGTAAAATGGGCAAAAGTAACACAGGAACAAACAACAGCAAACACATCAGTAATTGGGCGGCGCCCGCCGATGCTATCTGACAACTCGATTAACTATGGCAACAGCATAACGGCAGGACAGAGGAAGAGAGCAATGCTGCACGGGTTTGGTTGTTAAATAAACAACACCAGTGACCAAGTATCGTTAAACGTGACCACATGAATAACTAGGCCAAAACTCTGGTTAGAAAACACAGAAGTGATCAGCGTTTTTATTTTAATTTTTATGTTGATGCAGTCACATGCAAAAGTTTAGGCACCCCTGACAATTTCCATTATTTTCATTTATTTGGGTGTTTGGATCAGCAATTTCATTTTGATCTATCAAATAACAGTAATATTTCAATAGCGAAATGAGGTTTATTGGATGAACAGAAAATGTGCAATATGCATCAAAACGAAATTAGACAGGTGCATACATTTGGGCACCCCAACAGAAATATCACATCAATATTTAGTTGAGTCTCCATTAGCAGAAATAACAGCCTCCAGATGTTTCCTATAGCCTGCAATGAATGTCTGGATTCTGGATGAAGGTATTTTGGACCATTCCTCCTTGCAAAACATCTCTAGTTCAGTTAGGTTTGATGGTTGCCGAGCATGGACAGCCCGCTTCAAATCACTCCACAGATTTTCAATGATTTTCAGGTCTGGGGACTGGGATGGCCATTCCAGAACATTGTACTTGGTCTTCAGCATAAATGCCAGAGTAGATTTTGAGAAATGTTTTGGGTTGTTGTCTTGTTGACATATCCAGCCCCGGCGTAACTTCAACATTGTGACTGATTCCTCTACATTATTCTCAACTATCTGCTGATATTGAGTGGAATCCATGTGACCCTAAACTTAGACCCTAAAAACAAGATTCCCAGTACTGGCACTGGCCACACAGCACGATGGAACCTGCACCAAATTTTACTGTAGGTAGCAAGTGTTTGTCTTGGAACATGGTGTTATTTTGCCACCATGCATAACGCCTCTTGTTATGACCAAACAACTCCATCTTTGTTTTATCAGTCCACAGCACCTTCTTCCAAAATGAAGCTGGATTGTCCAAATGTGCGTTTGCATACCTCAAGCAACTCTGTTTGTGGCATGTGTATAGAAAAGGCTTCTGATCCAAACATATAATTATTTATAAATTAAAATCATGGAAATTGTCAGGGGTACCTACATTTGTGCATATGACTGCAAATCTTAAGCGGTGTCAGGGGCTCTCTCCATTACTATCAAGTCCAGAATGTGAATAATCCACTCCAAAATAGTACTAGTAAAACTGGAAAAACAAGTTGCCTTTAAATACAAATATCTTCCTCCCCCAACGTCTGTGAAGTTGAACAAAAATAAATTTTCCCTGCAAGGTTTTCTCTAGAACTCTTGACTTGTTGACAGACAACAGGCCAAGTGCAAGTCTGTCTTAAAATCCTCACCCTAGGCTGCACTGCTACCTTTGTTTAACATGTATGCATGTGTCTGTGTGTGTCTGTGTGTTTGTGTATGAGTGTGTTTGGCTAGCTCATTGATGAATGCAGATACGGCTGTATGCTGTTTAATCAGCTGGCAGGGGCGTTTGGCACGGGACCAAGACCCAGGGCTGTGGGGAGCCCCTCCCCTCAGTTCCTTCCTAGCCGATCTAAAGATGGGACACTCCCAACACCATTCATCTGCAGCGCGGCTCGGCACTGCCTCTCATTTACAGGGCCTCACTAAAGTCCCCTGGCCTCAATTATGAGCCAGTCTGGCCCTCAGTCACAGCACTGGAGACAGCAGGCCTTCCCTCCCTGAGAAAGAGGCTCTCCAGATGGGGTGGCTTTGTCTGTGCTTAGGGCTTGGGGCCTGGCGTGCTGCTCTTAGGAACATCAGTTCATCCTACCCTCTGACAGTGAGCCAGCCTGCTAGGCTACGCAAATGTTTGAGTGCCATCCAAGCATGGAAAGAAAAAAGTATAGTGAGAGGGAGATCGAGCCTAAATGGGTACTGAATACAGTAATATTGAGGGGTTTGGGGCTAAATGTTGAATGCAGTGTGGTACAGTGGTAAGATTTGAAGAGATTGAAGCTAGCTAGGTGTTGATTGTAGTGAGGTACAGTGGTAAGATTTGAAGAGATTGAAGCTAGCTAGGTGTTGATTGTAGTGAGGTACAGTGGTAAGATTTGAAGAGATTGAAGCTAGCTAGGTGTTGATTGTAGTGAGGTACAGCGGTAAGATTTGAAGAGATTGAAGCTAGCTAGGTGTTGATTGTAGTGAAGTACAGTGGTAAGATTTGAAGAGATTGAAGCTAGCTAGGTGTTGATTGTAGTGAGGTTCAGTCGTGAGTAATAGAGTCTAACGAAGTGCTGGATATTAAAGAGGCAGTGTGTGTACTACGCCTGTCAGCGCCAGGCCTGCACATAACGAGTGTTATGCGAGCTTTGCAATTAATGCTGACTGTGCAGGAGGTGTGTGTGTGTGTGTGTGGGGGGGGGGGGTGTTGGAACACACAAAAACACACACATTTTACCATACTTATGAGGACTCTTAATGAAAACTGTTAATTAAACATGAACATAACTATATGTTTTACTACAAGCTTAACCGCATAAATAGCCTTCTTCCACATGGGGACTGGTGCAAGGTAGTATTTTGCATGTTTCCTTAATTTTGTGTGAGTTTTTGTTCCCCATCAGGCCAGCAAAACCTTCAATTGGCTTCATTGGTGTGAAAATTATTTAGTAGATATTCCCCTTGCACTATATACTCAACTGCAATGCTATGCAATGAAGATAACAGCAATAGCTTTTTCGTTTAGCAATGACAACAATAACATTACAATAGTCATATATTCAAGTACAGTACTATTCCTGTTGTATTTGTTTATAAATAATCAACACATTAAATTTAATAAAAACAACATGACAAGGATATGCATGGATGATGTTGGGTTCACAAACAGCTGAATTTTAGTAAAAACCCCTAAGAACACCACGGAATGTTCTTTCTTTTTTTGGTGATTTTTCCTGATTTTCCTCCCTTCCCAATTGGAATGTTCTTTAAACTATCACAATAATGTCTCCTCTCCTTTTCTCTCTCTATTTCATGCTCTCTCCAGGGGTTGACATGAACTTTATTGGCCTGTTATTTTACTTGTCCAATAGCAAAAACTACTTGACTATAGCAGATGTTTTAAGTAGTGTAATAAACATGCATGTCTGTAATTCTGGGAAACAAGCAATACATCTCTCACCCTGTCATTTTAAAACCAGGAAATTATGGTGAAAAGCTACATTTGTTTTTTCCCTAGTATTCAGGAAGGGATTTTGTGATTTCTGCATGGCACCAAGGACATCAGACAGAAAAATAAGGTAATCTAGAAAAAATATCAAATTCAATTGATCTTCTTGGTCACAAAAAAAATCACAGATTATTTAGCCAATATTATTGGCAAAAGTTTCTCAAAATAATTTATGTATACTTTTAAACAATTTTGACTGAGACATAAGACCGAAAAATAAGACATTACACATATGTTTTAGCTAAAACTTTAATGTTACCGTGATAATGGAGTCACATATTTCAGATATCTGCCAGTTGCTAGCTTGAATCTTCAAGAATTTTCAGTTCAAACTCCTAATAGCATTCATGCATGTAAATTAAATTATTCAGAAACTGTGGAACATGGAATTAAGTCTCACTTTAACAAAAGATTATCTCAATGCTTTAAAATCTTCTCTCTTTCCGACAATATCGCTCATTTAAATTTGGCTACTATCACGTGCAGTTAAATAAACCTGCGATTGTTTTGTCCAGTTAAACATCAGCAAACATTAGACAAATGTTTTGATGAAATATTAACATTAAATCAGCACTTGCACTGTGTAAACAGAGCTGTGTGTCTGTGTGACCACCAATGTTAGAAGAGTGCACCATGCAAACGTTAGCAAGCCATCGCTTACTCTTAATCTTAAAGAGCAACCAAATGTTTAAGAACACAATGTAGTTAAAATCGCAGGCACACAGAACACCCACATTGATTTCATGGCAATAAAAAGTCACCAGTAGCAGATTAGTTTATTAAGATCAATCTCTGTACTTTTTCAGTTGTCCATTCAGACAAGTGCAATCTACATTCTAATTGTCAAACAATTTGTTTTTCCTTGTCCTAGACAAGCAGACTTTACTGTCAATCCTGGCTCTCTCAAATGTGACCTTACCTTCTCTGCCTGTATGTGCCTGTATTTGTGTCTGTCTCTGTTTGTATGTGATTTTCTGTGTGTGTCTGTGCAGTGTGTACTGCATTCGCTTTGTGTTTATGTATCAGTGTGTTTGAATGTGTGACCATTCAGCAGCTACTCCATGAATAATGCAGGTTGCCTAGTCAACGAGAGCATGCAGTATTCAGGACAGAGTAGGTAGTGTTACTGGCTAACCCTGAGGTATTGGGCAGGGACCGTAAACCTCCAGCCATTATGTTCCAAGACTGTACAGTGAATCTTACAGCGACATTAAAATGATGTTAAAAACATTTCTAAATCAATAATCCCCGCCTAGACCACTTAACATAGATTTATTTTATATACACAGCGTTCTAAATGATTATGCAAATTGGAATTAAGTGTTAAACATTAAATACTTTGTTTTTCAATCAAGCTCATGGATGGCATTGTCTTCAGGCTCTTTGGATCACTGAAATCAATCTCAGACACCTGGGATAATTAGTTTGCCAGGTGAGCCCAATTAAATGAAAACTACTTAAGAAGGATGTTCCACATTATTAAGCAGGTCACAGGTTTCAAGCAATATGGGAAAGAAAAAGGATCTCTCTACTGTAGAAAAGCATCAAATATTGCAATGCCTTGGACAAGGTTTGAAAACATTAGATATTACACGAAAACTTAAGCGTGATTATTGTACTGTGATTTGTGGCTGATTCAGAGCACAGATGGGTTTGTGCAGATAAAGCCATAATGAAGAAGGTTACTGCCAGACAAATTCATTGGATTAAAAGAGCAGCTGTAAAATTCCATTACAAAGCAGCAAACAGGTATTTGAAACTGCTTGTGCCTCTGGCGTCTCGTGAACCTAGAGGGGTAGAATCCTCCAAAGGCTTGCAGTTGTGCATAAACCTACTATTCGGCCACCCCTAACCAATGCTCACAAGCAGAAACAGTTGCAGTGGGCCAAAAAATACATGAAGACTAATTTTCAAACAGTCTTGTTTACTGATGAGTGCTGAGCAACCCTGGATGGTCCAGATGGATGGAGAAGTGGATGGCTGGTGGATGGCCACCATGTCCCAATAAGGCTGCAACACCAGCAAGGAGGTGCTTGCATGCTGCAAAGAATACCTATTTGTCATTGGCTGACCTCAAACCTATTAAGAACCTTTGGAGCATCCTTAAGCAAAGGATCTGAAGGTAGCTATTCTGACATCCTGCAAAGAAATTCAATCAGAAACTCTCCATAAACTCACAAGTTCAATGGATGCAAGAATTGTAAAGGTGATTTCAAAGAAGGGGTCCTATGTTAACATGTAATTTGCCCTGTTAACATGTGTTTGATTGAAATAGCTTTTGATTTCAGTAAATATGACCTAATGCTGCAAACTCAACAAATGACCAGTTTCAGTTTTTTAGAACTTATAAAATGTTTTCAAACTCAGTTGTGCATAATAATTTGGAGCAGTGCATGTTTAGTATTTTATTTTTTTTAATTTTTTTATACCCTAACGTTTGGTGAATTGAGAATTATACTGACATTTGCATCGACTATTTAGGAAAATTTGTTTAAAATATAATTTGCATAATAATTTGGAATGCAATGTAGGCACCTCCAGTGCAGTTCCCTTGCAAACAGAACTTGTCACCACAGCTCCGCAAGGCTCAATCTCTTTTTGATTGGGTTTTTCAAATTGACCCAATCATTAAATGTCTGCCCTCAGAACATGTTTGAGTAAGTAAAAGGGGTGTGTGCCAAGAACACGGCCAATCACAGGTCCTCCAGCTCAACATAAAATTTAGAGACAGGTGACAAATTAAAGGAAAAACCAACAACGTTTCCCAGTAAGTTGTTGGCCCACCATGACTGAACAACTTCAATGCACCTTGGCATGGATTCTACGAGTCTGGAACCCTGCGGGAGGGATGGAACACCACTGTTCAAAACGATATTCCTTCACTGGACAATGTTTGGACGATGTTTGGACGATGTTTGGACAATGTTTGGACAATGTTTGGACAATGTTTGGACAATGTTTGGACAATGTTTGGACAATGTTTGGACAATGTTTGGACAATGTTTGGACAATGTTTGGACGATGATGGTGGTGGAGAAGGAGAGCGCTGTCTAAACAAGTCAGTCCAAAATATCCAGTAGGTGTTTGATTTGATTCGAGGTCTGATTACTGCGACGGTCATAGAATATAACTTTCAAAGTCATCAAACTATTCCTTTACATTTTATTCATTTAGCAGACGCTATTATCCAGATTAATTTACGGGAAGTACAGGGACATCCTCCCTAGAGCAACTTAGGGTAAAGTGCCTTGCCCAAGGACCCAATGACATTTGGCACAGCCGGCCACCTTCTGACTTCCAGTGTGACGCCCTACCTGAGCCATCTGTAACCCCCTTGACCTGTGGGATATTGTGGCCTAGACTTTTACACCGACTCCGGATTGGACAGGGGCACTGACATCCTGGACAAGACCACTTTATTCAGACGGCGATGGCTAACCATCCTGTAGTTCCCTGTGCTATCCCCTTGCCCTTTATACTTTAAAAAGTGCATTCCGCCATATTTTAGGCCTGTGTGCATTTTGGATAAAAATACCATTGAGAACAAGAGTCTCTTTTCCAAGGGTGGCCTGGCCAAGAAGGCAGCAATAATTAACCATCAGTCAATATTACATTGTCGCTGTCGAGGTTAAACGGGTCCATGCTGGACACTCTCTTTCTGCACTCTGTATTTGTATTGTGTTACTTCATGTGTAACTTCATGTTTACTTGCACCTCGCATTTGTCTCGGCCAGGTCGCCATTGCAAATGAGAAGTTGTTCTCGATGCATCTACCTGGTTAAATAAAAGTTAAATAAAAAAATTAAGAAAAATTCCTCTGAGGTGTCTCCGTCAGTACTTTCTTTCTCTGATGTGTCTATAGATTTTGGGACTGCCCTGCAACCTCATTGGACGTCACTGTGCAGCTCTGGTTTGATCGACAGTTCTGCTAACCGTACTTCCTCCAATTTAGTGAACCATACGTCACACGTTGTGATTCCCTCCTTGACGCTATGTAAGAAAATGGCTGCCATAACAGTGACAAACCATCAGATTTCAAACCAACTCCAATAAGATAATGATTCTACTTAGGTTATGCATATAATATATATCACACATTTGGACTAAAATGGGGCGCTAAAACAATCAATTGTTTTGCTATCATGAATGTGACCGACCGACCGACAGACAGACCGACCGACCGACATCCTTATTTGTTGCTGTGTTAACCTTGTAAACTGATATTCACTGTATTGTTATACAGGCTGCAGTGAAGGTGGATGTCATGACAGCCTTCATCTGGTTCATTGGTGTGGTTGACAGAGCTTGCAGGCTATTGGTGGCTACATGAAGATTAAGGAAGATCGGTGATGTAGCTGGATCTTTAGCGGGAGGGACCCAAAAGATCCAGGACCTCGTGCTGCGGGCTGTTTTGTTCATTATCAGACACGGCGCGTGTGCGCGCCCGCACGCCCGCACACACGCGCACACACACACACACACACGTTTGCTCACACTCCTGTCCATCTTTCTCGAAACAGGAACAGCCGAAGATAATTCCTCCAAATGAAAAGCCGATGATAATCCCTCCAAAGTAACACAACGACTGCCACTCGGTTAATTCACCCACTCAGCCACCCAGAGGAAAACACGATTAGGTTCCAACTCCTTTGTGCGTTTGTGTGGGAGTAAGTGTGCGTGTGCATGTGACTGAATCTTTCTCTCTCTCTAGACAGTGTGGGCTGACAGGTATTTGTTGCCTCAACGCCAACATGTCAGACTGCAGTCGAAGCTTTTGTTCTGTGGCAATTCCCTCTTACCCAAGGCTTGCCTTCCAAACCACTCCCTGCACTGCTTTCACACTTGACTCCCACAATCAGTACACTCAGTAGCCCCAGTACACGCACACAGACACATAAATACACATTCACACAGCACCATTTTAAGTAACTACTAATGTAGATGACAACCAATTGTATAACATTCCCCACGTCAGTTAAGGACAGAGGGGATTCCCTGACCCTAACCAGAGACAACTGGCTAGCTTGATTCCAAACTATAAGGGTTCTCTAGTCTCCAGCCGGTCATAACTGGTTTGTGTGTGTGGTGCATGCTCTCTTTGTGTCCAAATCACCCCCATGAATGGATGAATATCCTAGAGCTGTAGAAGACATGAGCTTGAACTACCATTACTATATCTGTTTTTTCTGAAAACAAAACCTCCCCTTTACATCTCTGAAGACACTTGACCAGACAAAGTGATGCCATGCAGCAAAACATCACAGAAAGTATTCTAGACACACACTGACATTTTCCTTATCTAGAATATAATAAAACATATACTGTGATCTGATGGTAGATCTAATCTGATTTTATGGTAGGTCTAGTATGATGGTAGGTCTAATCTGCTCTGATGGTAGGTCTAATTTTATAGCCTCATGAATTACTGTAGCTATTAACACTAAACGTACCATCAGATTAGATGTTTTGTATCCCTACTGAAACAACTAAAATCTCAGATGGTGTGCACCGTTACAGAAAGGGAACCAAGCAGTTGACTACTTATTTTGATATGCACCACGGCAGGACTCTATCCAGAATTTTGGGCCTTCCATTGTTACATTCCACTAACTGAGTGGGTCCTGGCACTGTGTGCTCTCACTCTCAAATACATTTTGTGGACCACTCTAGCCATTCTAAGCCTGACTCTGCCATAGCTAATAATGCTGCAAGAACTTTAAAGATGGCACTCCTCAATGCCAGATCCCTCAATAACAAAACGTTCATTGTCAATGAAATTATAAAATCTCATAGACTTGACTGTATTCTTCTTACTGAGATTTGGCTTGATGAAACTGATAACAAAGAACTGATTGAAGCTTCACCATCTAATTTCTCATTCTCACACTGTACCAGGCCCAATAAGAAAGGGGGTGGTGTTGCAGCAATTTGTTCAAACATTTTATCATATCTCCTTTGATTTATACTCTACTTTTGAGTATTTAGTTCTAGTAATGACATCTGTTCATCCCTGTCTAGTGCTCACAGTTTACAGTTTACCGCCCTCCAAGGCAAAAAAATGGCTTTTTATCAGAATTTGGTGAGCTTTTATCAAAAATTACTGTAGAGTATGACTCATACCTTATCATACCATATCTCTGGTAATTTTAATATCCATATTGATAACACTTCTGACCACTTTGCTAACCAGTTTACTGACCTGCTAGGAACCTTTGAGTCCATACAACACATTGTCGGTCCTACTCATAATCAGGGACACACTCTAGACCTGGTTATCTCTAAAGGCCTTGATATAACCCCAAAGTGCACCCTAGATGTTGGCTATCTCTAAAGGCCTTGATATAACCCCAAAGTGCACCCTAGATGTTGGCTCTCTCTAAAGGCCTTGATATAACCCCAAAGTGCACCCTAGATGTTGGCTATCTCTAAAGGCCTTGATATAACCCCAAAGTGCACCCTAGATGTTGGCTATCTCTAAAGGCCTTGATATAACCCCAAAGTGCACCCTAGATGTTGGGATTTCTGTTCACCTTTGTATTTTTTTCAATGTTGCCATGATGACCAAATATTTACCTGGTTCAAAATCAGTCAAAAGACGTTCCATCTGTGCAGACACATCTAACAGGTTTATTGAAAGATATACTAGCTCTGCTAGGTTTACTGGATCACATTCTGATTCCTCTGATTTTAACTTGTCTTCCTCGTCTCTGTGCGACAACCTGGTCAACCATTTTGCTTTCCCTGTTACACATATTATGGATGCACCTATAAAAAACAAGTTTATTTCTGGTAAAACTAAAGCACCTTGGAGGAATGTGGAAAGAGTGAGGGCACTAAAAAGATCCTGTCGCAAATCTGAGCGCAGGTCGCGCAAAACTAAATTACAGGATGATTATAAATCTATAAGGACCTGCTCTAGAAATATAACAAAGAAATTAAAACATCCAGACAGCAGTAGTTTTCTGAATTGATTAACCAAAATGTAAATAATTCAACATTCCTATTTAGCACTATTGATACACTGGTCAATCCTCACAGAACAATACCTGTTGAATTTTAGACCTCTGAGAAACGTACTGAATTTGCATGTTTCTTCAAATTTAAAATGTCCAATATTAGGAATGGCTTTGTTTGATGTCTAACAATCTGGTTTTAAAGTAAACCACAGCACTGAAACTACCCTGGTCAGAGTTGTTAATGACCTTAAAATTTCGTTGCCCAGGTCGTTGCTGTAAATAAGAAATTGTTCTGTCAACTTACCTGGTTAAATAAAGGTTAAATTAAAATTAAAATTAAATTAATTTGGATAACCATAAAGTCTCTATTCTGGTGCTTCTTGACCTCAGCGCAGCCTTCGATACTGACCATACAATTCTTCTTCAACGCCTTGAACACTGTTTAGGCCTGAAAGGCACAGCTCTGAACTAGCTTTCATCCTATCTAACTGGGAGAATGTTTTCTGTGAGTATTGGGAACTATGAATCTGATGTATTTGACATTACCTATGGAGTCCCACAAGGGTCAATTCTTGGACTACTGCTGTTTAACTTGTATATGCTCCTACTTTGGTCCATCGTTCAGCAATACAATATTTCTTACCACTTGTATGCTGATGACACACAGTTATACATATCAGTTTCTGCCGACTACCTTAACCCAGTGACTGACCTCATCCAATGCATTGGTGACTAACAGTGCCTAGAATCAACTCTAGATCAGCTCACTGAATACACACTGATTAGATCCCTTAGATCATCTAGTAAAGGTCTTCTCACAGTGCCTAGAATCAACTCTAGATCAGCTTTCGGTGCTTTCAGTCACTATGGTCCTACACTCTGGAATGCTTTGCCAGGTGAACTCAGGTTTGACACAACGGTGTCTCCTCTTAAAACCAAATTAAAAACAAACTTTCAGTTAGGTTCAAGCAGAGCAGTTGAGATGTGTGTATATGTACACACACACACACACACACACACACACACACACACACACACACACACACACACACACACACACACACACACACACACACACACACACACACAGTAGAAGTACATACTCCTTCACATTGTCATTATGGGTTACTGTTTGTTGGTTACTGTGCCACCCCTAGCGGAGCACACAGACACGGCCGAAATGCTGTGACCTGGATACGAACCCCGGCCGCAATGACACATTTTCTGTTAATCCAATAACTTCACTACTGAAATATTACTGTGTCCTTCAGTTACTTGATAGATCAAATGAAATTGCTGATCCAAACACACAATTATTTATACATGAAAATCATGGAAATTGTCAGGGGTGCCTAAACTTTTGCATACGACTGTGGCGGAACACTCTCCGACTCCCCCAGTGGGGAGTGATTAGTGGGAGTGCACGTGAGTGCTTGTGCGTTTTTGTTGCTTGTCTGTGTTTCTATGTGTGCATGTTTGTGTGTGTGTGTGTGTCTGTGCGTGTATTACTACTCTTGTGGAAACCAAAATTCCTCGTCAGTACAGTATAGCATAGCTTGCGGTTAGCAGTTGGCGTTAGAAGTTAAGGTTTAGTTCAGCTTTAGGGTGAAGATCTTGGGGTTAATGTTAGGCTTAAGAGTTAGGGAAATTATAATTATTTTAAAGTAAAAACATTTGTCCCGACAACATCCTGACTTAAAAAACTCTGTGCCTCAGACTTCTGGCCCCTCTAGCCAATCAGAGGCAACGGGACTGGTCCTTAAAAGAGATTTAGTCCCTGGTGGGATGCACTCTTTCTGGCATGATTGACTATAAAACCGCCCCCTCCACCCAGTCCAAACCCGGGGTGTGTGTGTGTGTGTGTGTAGTCTAGCTCTGGAGCCGGTTCTACTTAGAACCTTCACAGGAAATTACAAGCTAACTAAGGGTCAGTGGACATTGTGGTCATGTGATCACAGTCTAGTGTGCACAAACGCATGCACAAATACACACACACACACACACACAAGCTGAATCAGGTGTGCTTCGCTCAGTCCAGCTCTCTGTAATACATCTGTGTGGACCCTAGGTAGAGCTCTGTGTAATACATCTGTGGACCCCAGGTAGAGCTCTGTGTAATACATCTGTGGACCCCAGGTAGAGCGCTCTGTAATACATCTTTGTGGACCCCAGGTAGAGCTCTGTGTAATACATCTGTGGACCCTAGGTAGAGCTCTGTGTAATACATTTGTGGACCCCAGGTAGAGCGCTCTGTAATACATTTGTGGACCCCAGGTAGAGCGCTCTGTAATACATTTGTGGACAGTTGATAACAACACACAGGCCAAAACATAAACATAAATTCCGTCACGGAATGTACTTTTCCAAAAGAAAAAATACTGACATTAGCATTGTTTTCAGAAAATATAGTTTTCAGCTTAACATGTTTCCTTAATATCTGACGAGGCATTGGCGTCATTTTTGGATTTATTACAGTAAATGTATTACATATAGCACCTTTAAAGCTCTGAATATCGAGCATTCATATGGAGCCCCTGATGGTTGCCGGGGAGAGATTTGAGCCACATCCAACAGTTAGTGTTAACCTGCCTTGTCCTTTTGAGGTTTTGAGCCATTGACCCTTGACCTACTAGCTGTTCTCTGAACTGGTATAAGAGGCCTGTAATCTCTAAAGGCTCAACAGAACCCCTTGAATAGAGAGCTGCTTTCTCTTGCTGCCTCCCTTTCTGTTTCTCTCTCTCTCTCTCTCTCTCTCTCTCTCTCTCTCTCTCTCTCTCTCTCTCTCTCTCTCTCTCTC
>JACXGM010005401.1:0-35245 GCA_016801145.1 Umbra pygmaea | reverse complement strand
CACATATATATATATACACATATATATATACATATATATATATATATATATATATAGACATATATAGACATATATAGACATATATAGACATATATATATATATATATATATAGACATATATATAGACATATATATATATATAGACATATATATAGACATATATATATATATACATATAGACACATAATAGACTTGGTGCGTGTCTTCACAGGAGACACACAGCCAATGGACGTGTGCTCGGTCCATCACAACAACGCATTCCTGAGGTACTCTTTGTCTCTGCTTGGATATGGTTTCTATGGCGATGTGCTGGCAGACAGCGAGAGGAAACGATGGATGGGCCCAGCCAGATACGACTTCTCAGGTAGGTCAGGCCAACAGCTCATCGACCAAAAAGTAGACTAGTTGACTAAACAGGGTCTGGCTTGGACTTGGTAGGCTTTCGTCAAAAAACTGACAAAATCCCATGCTTGTTGTTTGTACAGGTTTTAAGACGTTTATGACACACAACTACTATGAAGGAACAGTGTCTTTTCAACCAGCCACTGACACACTGGGAACACCACGGGACAAAAGTCCGTGTAGAGCTGGGTGGGTACTGTTTTACGAATGCAAAAATAACAATAACCCAAGTTTAGCATTACACCCATGTTAGTTATTGTAAATATCTACACTGCTCATTGGCTAGCCAAGTACATTATACACTGTCATCACTCCATCCCTGATTTGCAGGTGTCTAGTATGCTTGCACAATAAACGGTTGTGTCCAGAGCATTCCCCTGCAAAATGCATGGCTGATCCAGATAGTTCAGACAGTGGTAAGCCCCTCTGCGTGAACACCCATACACCATACACCTTAAATCTCTACACAGACACCCATGTGATGAATCCTCCTCAAACCAGCAACCTCTTTTGTTTTTCTGCTCCATCCCAGAATGTGAAGGGGGTTGGCGGGTGATCCGAGGGAAGTTCCTGGCCATCAATGCGGCCAGTATGAGCTGCGCCTGTCCTCGCAGCCCCATGGGCCTCTCCCCCGCCGCCCACCTCGCCGACGGCACTGCCGATCTCATCCTGGTGCGCAAGTGCTCTCGATTTAACTTCCTGCGCCACCTTCTACGCCACACCAGCAAAGATGACCAGGTAACCGCACTGGAAGATTGCCCATTTTCTAGAGGTTCACTAACCAGAGGACTACTTTTAAATACCCAGAGTTTGGTAGTTCACTCTTTTGCCTCTGTTCTCTCGAACCTTCTCCCTCTTCAGTTTGACATGACATTTGTAGAGGTCCACCGCGTCAAGCGTTTCCGCTTCCTGCCGCGCCACTGCCAGAACGACTCAGAACTGGACTTGAGGGAGAACGGAAAGCGGCTCTTCAGCCAGATCTGCCGGGATCACCCGGCCTGCGGGTGCAGCCCCGCCTTCAGCAGCTGGAACTGTGATGGCGAGGTCCTCCCCCATGCTGCAATTGAAGTCAGGTACGCCTCCACTGAAATGTTGTGCTGCTATGCCCGTAAAGTACACTTATGAACACATGGTGTCAAATCAACTATCTTTAACATCTCCATTGCATTCTGCTCTTCCAGAGTGCACTGCCAATTGATCAGGCTGTTTGCGCGCGGGATTGAAGACCCACCCGTTTTTGAGGAAGTCCCCACACCCTGTGGAATATGAAGCCTACTCCCCCCACAATCAAATTCACCGGAACAGTACTGCTGCAATGAAGAGAATCCCACTGCTGTCAACACCTTACCCCTATGCACTTCCCGTCTCCCAACATCTCGGGAGAAAATATCTGGAGGACCAACAGATTTTAGAGCACACGTTCGAAAGGGTGTAAGTGCTGACACGCTGACAGAGGTTCACTATACCGCATAGAAATCCAAAGAATTGTGTAAATGTTATCGAAAGTAGCTGCCTTGTCAATGTAGCACCTAACCTGTTGAACATTTATGGAATTCCTACTTGCACGTTTTAGAATGAACACTAGAAAAATAGAAAATGAAGGATGTTTGTTGCTAGCTCCATGCAGTTTTCTTTCAAATAGGCCTGTATTTCATTTGGCCTCATAGGGAGTTTATTACCCTGCATCTAAAAAGCATGAATTTAAATACATTTGTACATTTGAGGTTGAACTGTAATTTTAAGTGTGTGTATATATATATCTATATATAATATACACACAATATCAGATGCCAGCCATCTTGATGTGGTAATAGGACATTGAAACCATCAGCAGATTGTTGAGTTTACCGCAACACATGAATCTAGCCAATGTAGCACCTCTAAAATCTTTGACTCTGTAGCATAATCATGAATGCAGTATGCACACTTCACCAGGCAGTCCCTGCAAAATCTGCAATGTCTTTTAGGTTGATGTTCAGTGTTGTCCTAAGTAGCCAACTTTCACAACTGCTGTGTATTTGTAGCACTGGCAGTGCTTGGTGCCCTGCATTTAGTATCACTACGCTGGGTGTCATTTTCTCCACAGGCAAGCTGGTCTTGCTGTTAAGGGGAAATTGTAGCAATTCATGGTGCTGAACGTGAACATGCTGTGACAACAGTAGATAGCAAGCAACACGCATTTAGTAGTAGTTGTTTTTTCTTCTCATATCTGACCAAAATGCTCAACACTCTGCAGTGAGGCAGCTTGGCTTCGATATCATTGTGCACTGGTTTAGAACAAAATGTCTGATGTACCGCCATTTATCTTTGAATTATCACTGCAGGTAGGAGTGGAGCTTGAACACCATGTTCCTGGTGCCCACATGACCAAAAAAATGTATTATGCTGAATATGAGACTGGATTTTGGGAGTTGGGTGGATAGATTTTCGAACTATGTTTTAAGGACATTACTTCCACTGTTCCACAGTGATTACATTGATGCTGTCGGGTGAAAACCGAGGATCTCTGTACTCTGTTTTCAGTTCCTGAAAAGAGTCTAAAGATATCTGTTTTTTACAGACGAATATACATGTGTATTTATACAGTGCAGTAAAACTGAAAAGTCCTAAACCAAAGGCACTGTAGTAATTTAGAATATTTCACTAAAGTGAGTTTAGTTGTCTTCTTCAAAACATTTGTTACTAAAAGTCATTTCTCTGGAATAAATTAAGAGAACACTGCAAAATCAATAGTTTCTCTGGTTTTCATATTGATAGGTATTTGTTTGGGTAAAATTAAGATTTTATTGGAACTACTGACAACAGTTCTCCCAAATTCTAAATACATATATTGTCATTTATTTGCGAAAAATTACAACTGGTCAAAATAACAACAGATGCAGTGTGGTCGGACCTCAAATAATGGAAAGAAAGTAAAAGTACATATTCATTTTTAAACAACACAATACTAATGTCTTAACATTAGTTAAGAGAAGAGTTCAGAAATCAACTTTTGGTGGAATAGTAATAATTGTATAATGATAGTAATTGGCTTTACTGTGTCTTGCCATGCTCTCCACCAGTCTGTCACGTTGATGTTGGGTGACTTTGACACTCCTGGTGCTAAAATTCAAACAGATCCACATTGTTTAATGGTTTGTTACCATCCATCTTCCTCTTGATCACATTCCAGAGGTTTTCAATGGGGTTGATTTAAGAAAAGTATTCAGTGTTCTCTTAATATTTTCCAGAGCTGTATAACTCTGGATCTAAAAATGCCATTGAGCAGTTCTGAAGCACTCAAATCCACTTCCCAGTTATCATTCTGTAAGATTCAATCTTTGTCAAAGGAATAAATGATATCCTGACTTGTGAAACACAATATCACTCCCATCTCCAAACCAGTTTCCTGTGTTTTCTTTAAAGGAAAGCTTTTATTCATTGTCTACTTTAGTTTTCCCTTAATTCAAGGATCCAAATGGACCTACTGTGAGTAAGGAAGCTCATTAAATATTCAGTCTGTTAATGGTAGTTAAGGGTTTGTCACAAGCCCCTTGAGCAAGGAGATTGGATTTGTCAGCGTCCTGAATTGCATTTTTTGCATAAATCATCCTTAACATTGTAGTATCGTAGTTGCATCCTCTTCTGAATGCTGGTTGTAAGGTTAAAGGATAGTGTTACTTTTTTATTTATTATTGTGACTGTTCATATCTACCATATTAGGATCAAGCAAGAGATTGTAAAAGATTTGGCCCAAGCTTTCTGTGTGTAATTTGAGTGGAGTTTGCTGGGTGTGCGTAAATGTAAAACATTGCCTACTGAAATGCTTTCACATCCTACTGGGCTTCTTCCAGAATGTACTGTCTGGCTGGATTAGCAAAACAAAAGAGGAACACATTGACATCCCTCAATGTCCTCCTGAAACTAAAAACTGTACTTAGACGTCGTTTGGGAGAATCATGCTTTCCGAATCGTCCACCAGGCAGCCATCACACAGATGGTTTAATCCATCCTAGAGTCTGTAGCTCAGCAGAACAGAATCACTACTATTTATAAGGCACTGTAACCCCCCCACCCCCCGGGCCCCCTAACCAGCACTAGGCACCCCTTCAACTCCTGAACTTCGTTCTCTGCAGTTTGAGGAAGTGCATTGCAGCAGAAGCTTTCTGTATCAGCGGGATGCAGTCCTAATGTTACTTTCTTAAAAGCTGGAGGTGGCCCCTTTATAGCAACGTGAAAAGTTGCTGACAGTGGCTGTGTGTGTGAGGCCATTACTCGGCTAGAAGCTGTGGGGCTCTAGTCGTCACCCCTATGGAGTGCGGCGTGTGAGTGTGGTGTCAATACAGCCCTGTGGGAAGTGAGGTGTAAACGCAGCCCCAGCATGGCGGAGCAGGCCTAATGAGACTTGGCACAGCGTAGGGCAGATCAACTCTGTCTAGTGAGGTTTCTTGGTGTAAGAGTGTAATGAACTCCCAGCACAACCAATGCTGACACCACACATACACAAAGCACTCTCTCAATATGATGTTACAATGAAGGGTCTAATATGAGAATATTTTCACCAATACATCCCTGAACATGCATAGCAAAGAAAGCCATTTAAGGATCTTGGAGGCATCAAGATGTTAGATATTTATGAATGATGAGGTGGACTTATGTCGGTTTTGGTTGGAAGTTCAAGATCGTTTGAAAATGAATGAATAAAAAAGTATTTAATCCTAAAATTAAGTGTGGACTTCTTGGGAATGCTTTCTGCAGTTGGCTAATGTAATATGTTTTATATAATTAAGCAATAAGGCATGACGAGGTATGGTTTATGGCCAATATACTGCAGCAAGGCGTATAGCTATTTTTCTGCATGACACATCACAGAGTGACTGGACACACTTTGCCGTGGTATATTGGCAATATCACAAACCCCAGAGATGCCTTATTATAAACCCATTTCCAATGCAATTAGAGCAGTAAATAGTGATGTGAAATACCTGTGTTATACAGTCTCATATAAACTGGATGATTTGTATGCTGAGTGGCTGATAGCCATGGGTTATGATACCTTATACCACAGCTAGTAATATGTTAGTAACCCATTTATAAAAGCAATAAGCCATTTCAGGGATTTGTGATTTATACCCAATTTACCACAGGTATGTGCTTTGTCCTGGCACTCTGTTGCGCATCATGCCTGAGAACAGCTCTTAGCCATGGCATATTGGCCATATACACTATATATCCAAAGGTATGAGGTGACCCCTACCAATGGTGGAAGAGGGAATATGGTCTGGGGCTTTTTTCAGGGTTTGGACTAGGCAGCTTATTTCCAGTGAATGGTCAACTTAATGCTACAGGATACAAAGCCATTCTAGAAAATTAAGTGTTTCCAGCATTACTGTGTTCCTGTGCACGAAGTGGTGTCCATAAAGATATGGTTTGACAAGTTTGGTGTGGAGGAAGGAACACGACGGAACTCCACAGAGTTCTGAACTAATACCCATTGAACACCTTTGGGATGAGTTGGAAGAATGATTGCAAGCCAGGACGTCTCGTCTAACATCAGTGCCTGACTTGGTCTGAATGAGCACAAATTCCCACAGACACATTCCAAAATCTTGTAAAATGCCTTCCTAGAAGAGTGCCAGCTGGTATATTTGCAAAGGAGGATCTCCATATTAATGCCTTTGTTTTTGGAATGGGATGTCCAACAAGCTAATGGGTATGATGATCATACTTTCTGCTCTATATTGTTCCACTCATCATGCCTCATAGCTGTGGTATATTTAAGCAATCAGCAAATCATCACTCAAGAACCAAATCATCTGGTTTATAATATAGATCTGGTTCCAACATAGTTTTCAATTCCAGATTTCTAATATTTTTGCAAAGCAGTTAAATAGGACAAGTTATTTAATTATGTAACATTAAATCTTAATACCTCACAATAACACTAAGGAAAGCATTATACAAACTTCATGTCACGGGGCAGTGCTGTAAAAACTGGGGATAGTCTTGTTAAAATGCCTTACATAATTATAATAAGATTATAAGACCTGGAATTCAGCCCTTTAATACCATAACCAGGGTTTGAAATGAGGGGTCCTGGACCCTCCGTAAATCAATAGAGACCCCCATAAAAATAGGTTTTTGTTTGTGTGGGAGATCCCAGACAAATGTATTTTACCAGTGAATAAAATCATTAGATTTTAGGGGATCCCCCAAGAGTCACAATTAATTTAGAACCCTGGTCATAACTGCACAATTTAACCTGATTAAAAGAAGACAATGTTCAACTGCATATACGGGTGCCTTTCAGACCCATAGACATTTATGCACCTATTTTTATGTCAAGACCGTCTTATTGGCTAACCAAGGCTGTGAATGTAAACATCATTAAAAGCAATGTTACTCATTCCCTACACACACCGATTGATAAAGATGGGGGAGAAAATTATATATGAAACGAGGTAATGACCTGTATTTAGCACTAAAGGAAAATATGGAAAATATAATATGTTATACAATTGCTCAGAGAACACTTTTTAACAAATTCTTCTCCAAAACATTGGTCACCACTAACAATCCTTGTAGGGCATACGTTAAGAAATTAATAATCAGTAGAAATGTGGTAAACTAGAACACAGTGCACGGTTCAAGAGACAAATATTAATCTAAGGGCCAACACCTACAGTATAGCCTTTTTGAAGCCAATTGCAGGCTCTCCTATTAACGAATAATATACAACTGACGGAAGAAGTTAGTGGATAAGATCAGTGTTGTTTCACTTGGACAGGATGAGATCAAGTTAACATGGTACTGTAGATAGCAGGTTTGGTTTTGAGCATTTGTATGTTTTCTGATCAGGCTGCAGTGCATGTCCCTTGATAGATCGTAAACCCAGAGCTTGCTGAAGTTCTAGATTAACTAAATTCTAAATCACTAGCCTAGTTTCCGTCCCAACAGGCTGAGCTCACTTTTAGAGTGAGGTGAAATCCTTGCCAATGACTGTGGGGTGATCATTTATTTTTATTCAACCAGGGGTACACATGTGACTGGCATGCAACTTTGAATAAAATCAATCTGAATTTTGATTCGGATATTATTTAATGTGAAGGAATTGGCTAATACAAACTCTGATTATAATAATTCAATTTGTATAAATTTCACGATATTTGATAGCTAAGACTTGTAGAAATTGGGCCTGGTCTCCAACTTTATACAATGCTTTTGGGTCAAAAGACATTGTGTTACCTGTCTTTGTGACTGGACTGGATTAACTTCCAATTGACCAAAAGGTCAGAAGGAGATGAAGGAGATAATGTTAAGGAACTTTACACCAGAGAGGAAATTGATACCTGCATTAAAATAAAGGTGCCTGTGTAACCTAATAGAACGGAGAAAACAGGTCAGTCGAAAGGTTGTGACATGAACCTTTTGGTAATAGAATGAGCTAATTTTTTCCTTGAGCAGCCTCTGGAAAAAGACCTGTCAACCAAGACTGTGGAGTCAGTAAATGTAAGGGAATTTCACCTGAGGGGGTCCCAGAACTTTAGACCCTGCCGGTCACTGGGTTCTGTGGTTAGATGACCTAACAGATTAGGAATTGAATTTAGCATTGACTGAGAAGTGCTCCATGTGCAAAATGTTACTAGCTCAGGGGAAAAACATAAGCTGCAGTTTAAAGTATGTCGACCATATCGGGGAAAGGTATTACAGTAGGCTTTGATAGTTTAGAATTTAATTCTACTAAGTAGCCTATGTGCCATATAACCTTATACTAAAAATGAAAGAAAATCAATAAGACATTACTACTTCAAAGTTTAAATCACCACAAATTTATATTAGTGTTTTATGCCACGAATGAAAGCAATTTGTTGTTGTAAAATCGTTTGAAAATGGCAGGTATATAAAGTTTAGGGGGTTAAATGACCTCCATTCAGGGCTTTACCAAGTAAATGAAAGCTATAGTAGCCTGTCTCCAAGGCTCACAGCTCTATTATCAGTGAGTGACACAAAGCCAGTTTGTGCTCTCTTGTTATCTTAAAGGACCTTCAATGACACCAGGCGCTGGCGAGTGCCCCATTTTGTTGACGAACACACATTTGCGAGGGAGTAGACAAATGAGACGCCACCCGGTTTAATAGGCTCGTTACATAAAAATGACAGCGGGAAGAAAAATAAAGCTACACCAGCGCTTTTATGCCACTGCCGCTGGCATGATGGGAAGATATTTCTGCTCTATTCCTTTTCCAGCCACCTTCTTTGCTCACTGTTATGATACCGGCCATACATTATAGCGCTATCTGGACCAGCATGACAATGAAGCAGGGTCATTTTCCATTCGCTGCCGCATCTACAAAGTGGGTTCCTATCTCACTCGCGGACAGACACACACACCTACACACACTCACACTCCATTTTCTCTCTTTATTCATTCACCTCAGGTAAAGTCCCAATGACCATCCAGACTCATTCTGAGCTGTCTCCTCGAGGACATTAGGGAGACAAATTACCATCATGCAATAAATGAACAGCTGTTCCTGTGTGTTTGGGAGTGCACAAACCTCACCACAAACCGCCACACTAAGTCACTGTACCGGCCATGGAGAGTGTCTGAGTGTGCTTGTTGAAAGAGCAAGAGATTGCGAGAGTTAGGATTTAGTGTTGCTTTGGCATATCAGAAGGCATCCGTTCTTCTCCCTACCAGCCTTGACAGAGTCCACACTTTGTTTATGGTACCTCCTTATATTGGAGTGCTGATGGAGTAATCTGAGCTGTGTGCACAATCATAGCTTTTATATAAATATTTTTGTAGTACAAAAATGCGTCTCCAAAACGTAGAAAAGGAATCGTATCTGCTTTTCAAATGTCTGCAATGTTCAAGATATTTTTGAAACACTGGCCTACATTATTATATATTTTCTCTTCATTATATTAACATGGGGTGGGTGTTGCATCTTTTTGTTGAAGACAAGGGGTGGGTCAAGTGAAAATATTTTTTTCATTGAGGAGGGTGGTGCATCTTTGTTTGTTGATAAAAAAATGTTGATAAGACACCTACATAACGAACAGTACCATTTTCCTGCTAAGCTGGAATTCAGAGCTGTTTAGCTTGCCATTTACTTGTATTTGAAGGGGAAGGACAATTAATTTTCATATGTCTCTAGGAGCTGACAATTAATTTTCATATCAGTAACATCTTTCCAGAACATGCAAAATCAACCATTCTTCCTGTGGCTGACAAGTGAGCAACTGCAGGTGCTATTGCACAGCTAATGATGCTCTAAGTTGTACTATTGTATAATGCTTGCTATTACACACACACATACACGCACACACACTTTGCTGTAAATTATGCTATTAAGCATTGATATCCATACGCAACTGTAATGGGTCGTGTCCCACTGCGGGGCTAATCGACTGGATAAGGAATATACTGTGTATTTGGAGATTATCCACCGGGAACAGTTTCCCTGAATGGCCGTGCTGCCATTTCCTGGTTTACAGATACTGATGAATAAAATATGTGGAGTTTATCCAACTGGGGTTGAGTTGAATGGCTATCATTAGCATATTTGTATGTAATATACACCGATCAGCCATAGCATTATGATCACTGACAGGTGAAGTGAATAACACTGACAGTATTGTTATTATGGCACCTGACAGTAGGTGGGATATATAAGGCAGCAAGTGAACATTTTGTCCTCAAAGTTGATGTGTGAGAAGCATATAAAATTAGCAAGCGTAAAGATTTGAGCGACTGACAAGGGCCAAATTGTGATGACTAGATGAATGTGTCAGAGAATCTCCGAACCTGCAGCCCTTGTGGTGTGATCCCGGTCTGCAATGGACAGTACCTTTCAAATGTGGTCCAAGGAAGGAAAAGTGGTGAACCGGCAACAGGTTCATTAGTGGCCTAGGCTCATGGATGCACGTGGGGAGCGAAGGCTGACCCCGTGTGGTCCAATCCAACAGATCCAGTCCAATTTTTTTCCTAGAAAGTTAATGCTGGTTCTGATAGAAAGATGTCAACACATAGTGCATTGCAGTTTGTTGCGTATGGGGCTGCGTAGCCGCAGACTAGTCAGGGTGCCCATGCTGACCTCTGTCCACTGCGGAAAGTGCCTACAATGAGAATGTGAGCATCAGAACTGGACCATGGAGAAATGGAAGAAGGTAGCCTGGTTTGATAAATCACATTTTCTTTTACATCACGTGGATGGCCGGGTGCGTGTGTGTCACTTACCTGGGGAACACATGGTACCATGATGCACTATAGGAAGAAGGCAAGCCGGTGGAGGCAGTGTGATGCTGTGGGCAAAGTTCTGCTGAGAAACCTTAGGTCCTGCCAGTCATGTGTATGTTACGTTGACATGTACCACCTACCTAAGCATTGGTGCAGACCATGTACACACTTTCATGGACACAGTATTCCCTAATGGCGTTGGCCACTGTCACACCCTGCCACAAAGCAAAAATGGTTCAGGAATGTTTTAAGTTTAAGTTCCCCAGATCTCAATCCAATCGAGCATCTGTGTGATGTGCTTGACAAATAAGTCAGATCCATGGAGGCCTCACCTCACAAATTACAGGACTGCTGCTAACATCAAATAACATTGGTGCCAGATACCACAGCACACCTTCAAAGGTCTAGTGGAGTCCATGCCTCGACCGGTCAGCACTGTTTGGTGCTGGGGGGACCTACACAATAAAGGGGGGTTTATTGTATAAACCTATACAATATAAGGCAGAGGGTCATAATGTTATGGCTGATCGGTGTGAGTACATAAACTGTTAATAGTGTGTCTGAAACTATTATATTTTTTTCCTAGATACTTCCAGTGTCTGATGGACTGTCATGTGGCTTGGGCTATTGCCTGAAATTAACGGTGTAAATCAGTTGGTAAAACTTCTGTAACAGGAGTCCCAGAGTGCGACAGTGTTTTCAGTGTTATATTTTGGTGTGTGTGGTACAGCGATCCAGGAGTTACTCAGCAAAAGGCTATTGTGAAAAGTGAGTCGTGTATATTTGGAAGTTGTTAGCGTACGCTCTGTATTTATGGTAGTTATATTTCAGTGTCCGTGTCGCTGTTAAGAACACGTAGTTAACCTAAATATATCCGTGTGCAACCTCGTTTACAACGTACCCTGCAATGAGCTGTTTTGAGTCTCTGGATCCGTGCTGCAAATAAAATATGATTACTTCTCCATCCTTCTCCATCCTTTGCTGTGGTCTCCCTCTCTCCAATCCACCATACCACCACAAACTCCTCACAACTTCGACTACACCCTTCCCTATTTGTCCGGTTCATTGCTGTTGTATTTAGACAAACCCCACGTTGATTTGTTTTCGGTACATTTTAATGATGACAAAAAAGGTTGCTTCGTCCCAGTCTCCCTGCCTCAAGGACAAATTTGATTGGAAAATGTTCCAGGGTATTCAGCTATTACTCTATGACAGGGGTATTCAACTACATCAGGGGTATTCAACTCTTACCTTACAAGCGCCTGCTGGTTCTGTTCTACCTCATTAATTGCACTCAACTGGTGTCCCAGGTCTAAATAGGTCACAGGTTAGAAGTTTGCTGTGAACTGTTATCGAGGTCCAGAGTTGAATATGAGAGCTGTAGTCCTATGTCATAGATAAAGGAAGTAAATACTCCTGTCCTCTACTCCTAACTCCTAAAACAATGAATAAATATCTATATATAAAATCTTCTACACCTGCCTCAGAATGTTCAGGAAGTTAGAGAAGATTCTGAAAGATTCTAAATTCCAATAATACAGTAGTATTGACTACAATGTTTTTTTCCAACAGTTGGCCAACATAGTATCATTGGAAAATTATTTCCCTCTCCCCCTCTCCCCCTCTCCCACTTACTGTCAATTCATTTTGTATGTGTGTGTGAGAGGTGGGGGAGGGAGGAGAGACAGAGTTTAATGGACAGGCCAAATGACCATATTGATCATGGGTTGGCTGCCTTTGTGACAGAAAGAACTGACCTTGGGTCACTCCTCTCCCCTCTACCAATCAAAGATTCATTTTCTTCATCTCCTCTCATCCATAGACCAATCAAAAGCTCATCCTCTCACCACTCAGCCAATACAAAACAGATTTATCGTATCCTCTATGCCCTCTGATGTAGACAACATGCCCATTGAAGATGCAGTAAGAAAGTAATGTATTTGTCATTTGCAACAGTAAAAGTTGCACCTCAAATATCTAAATGTAATGACACAAAACTCCCCGGACACTTTCAGCTACATTACTGAAGCACCATCAGCGGGACACTAATGCCTGTCTCTGTTTTCAGGAAACACCGATCTGCAAGGTTGCAGTTGGGGTGTCAGGCCAAACATGCAGGTAATGTATTATCTGCCACTTCCTCTTCCTGCTATATGGGTCTCAAACCACCAGCCAATCTCAGTTGTGCTGCCCTAGAGACCGCCCCCCAACTGACATCACGAAGAGTATTGCCTACGTTTGATTACAAAGTGATATAGGGTTTCCTCTATAATTCATCTTCTGTGTCTGGATATTTCCGTCTTCTTTTTACTGTTCATTTCAACTGTGAAATCAGGCTGTGTATGTAGCTCTACGAAGTGAAAGTTTATCCGCAAAGATCACTCAGGAAGAGATTCCTTATAGGGAAAGAAATAACTTTAAAACCAACCGTATAATGGTGTTTTAGGGAAGGGGAAATAAATATTGGGAATATGGGAATTCAGTTCCAGCCCTCTGAGGTAAAAAGATTTTAGAGATCTGGAGCATAGCTTCCACACTGGCCTCCCACTGTGCTGTAATCAATACAGCTATTCAATCTCCCTCTGAATTTCAGCATGAATGTATGTTTGAAGGACAATGGGAAAAAATACATAGTATTAACTGAACAGAGGTAATTTTTTGCTCATAGCTATAGTGGTCCATTGGAGGGGGAATAGATTGACCAGGGGACCCCATTAATGTTAGTGATAAACTCACAAAGGAGTGCTGCATCTGGGGGAATGTGAGACCCCAACATGGCCTCTATGGATGAACAGCACAAGGACAGCATCTGTGAAAGGTAAAGTCTCCATAGAAAAGTGATCTGATGAATCTTTTTATTTTCCTCTAGCACCTGTACTCCATATATTCCAGTTACACAGGAGAACTTTCAAGAGTAATTGCCTTTTACGACTCATTCATTGGGTGTTCAAACTGATTGGTGCTCCTTTTCCCCTATTTCATGATATCCAACTCTATCTATGGCCCTGTCTCATTCAATGGCTTGGCATGAGTAAACTCTCTGGGAAAGCCAAGTCGGGGAAAAGAATTCTAAATTCCAAAATGTATGAGTCGTTATTAAAGTACTTCTGTACATATGATTGCACAGCCGAAGACAACAATAACACACGTTGGGGATGTTGTCTATGAACCGTTCTCATTACAACAACAAGTCGTAACTACAGCCCTATTTCATTACAACAACAAGTCATCTCTAAAGCTTTGTCTCAAAATAAAAACAGTTAGTATCTACGGCCCTGTCTCAAAACAAAAACAAGTCATATCTACGGCCTTACAGTATCTCATTACAACTATTCGGATCTACAGCCCTGTCTCATTACAACAACAACAACTTAAATGTGCTCGCAAGAGGTCACGGCAAGTCTTCCTGCTAGACATCCACGCCTAGCCATTCTGCTTTTTTCCCAAACTGCTCTTCCTACCATGGAACTCGTCGCACTAATGCATTTAAGGGTACACCTACTTACCCGAGAACCTTTGTTAGCTTTGCCAGCACTCAAACCTACCAGACAAATCAGCAGATCATACGTACCAGAGCATGCGCTCCACCCAGCATTGTGTTGGCGACATTCCATGTCTTCCATTTGAACTTCACAGTGTTCCACTAAAGCGTGTCTGACTTTCTGCCTCTAGAAATGTTCTGTTACCTACATCCTCCATCTCTCCTCCATGTCTGACTTTTGGTGTACTACCTGCAGCCACAACACCTTTTCCCCTTTCATTTTCTTCTCATGGATCACCCTGGTTGTATCATAGATCTACTCTAAACATCGTTTATGTCTCCAGGCATTTCACCTCAAACTGACTGCTGTCAATCATCTAAGCAGGTCAATCTTTCCTCAAGCTCAAATCGACCAACACCTAAGCTCTAGATCTCAAATGATTAGATTAGTGCAAGCAAAAACGTTCAAAGCTCCACGTCATGGGTTTGCAAAACCATGGCATGATAACGTTTAACCTCAGGTTTTTTAGTCAAGGTCACAAGCATGTGAAACCAAAAGTCCATCCCGTGTGGACTCTAATTACAAACCTTTCCCCATTTTGCCTTTCCTGGTGAAGAGTGGCGGGAGGGAAAGCTCCTGATGGGAGGAGAGTAATAAAGATTAAGAAGAAATTACTGCTCCTTTCCACCTTATGTAGAGCAGTTGGACCATGGCAGAGGCGGTCAGCTGGAGTCAGCCAAAACCGACGCGAGGAGACTTTGGGATTTTGACCAGATGCCGAAGAGTGGCTCCCTGATGTCGAGTGGAACCAAAAAAACACCCATCTCTGGTTTGTCATTGGCACCAGCTGTTCCCCACACAGCCCTGGTGGCAGTGTCACAGAGAAAGTTCTAGGAGTGTGGCCAAACAGCAGTCCGAATTACGTCTGTGAGGCACCAGGGACATTTCCTGGGATTGTTTAAGTGACCTGACTAACCTGCCATTTAGTTCAAATCCGCGGGAGGTGGCTGGTCCACACTTTGCAACCTCAGTGACAGAATTAGAAGAAAAACAGCCATTAGCTTGTGGCTAATTATAAAACACTCACTAATTATGAAAGAAAATAATAGCCGCCATGCTAACTGCTTCCGTCACACTGGCAATTTTGTCAGCCATATTTTTCTCTATCTGATAGCCTGGATAGATGATTGTCCGAGCCACAACCAACAGAACACATGCTCTGATCCACTTATTTCCATCATCCAGCCAGTTAGAGTACAAAAAGGGGAGGCAGCCCAGTGCTTTGTGGCAAACGGACAAACTGTTGTCATTATCTCTGGCCCTCTGCGGACACATTGGTTCAGTGTAAAGGACAGATGGAGCCTTGATGAGCTACAGTGCAGTGTTTCAAGACCTAGTAGAGACTTTTGAGTAGCCCTGGGAAAGCGAGGAGGCTGACTGCATCCTGATGAGGACTCCTGTGGAGAACATTAGACACTAAGTTTTGGAGGAAGAAGCTGCTCAACAGGGTATTTCAATGCAATCACCCCTATAGGACACTGATTGGACTGAAGAGAAGCACTTATATTCATTCAGGGCACTTTCTGATTCAGCTACTGGATTGTTTGGTAAACCGTATCAGTGCTTATTTTTTCATACCACCAAGAGAAAATTGACTTAGCTGGCTAGATTTGTTCATGTCTTGTGAGAATGCTTGAACCCTGGTACAAATAACTTGTTGCTACCTGGCTGAATGGTTGGTCAATAATTTAGAACAAACAATATTGAGCAATTTGCGTAGAACAACCATAGATGTACAATGTCATGGGAATTAACACCTTCCACACCTTTCAGAACACAGCTTTTCTAGCACCAAAATGTCTTTGTTTTACATTTGTATTATTAAGAACATATTCTTTTTTGCAGCAGTGATCTAGGAGAAAATAAGACTTATTGTCCTGCTTACGAACAGAACAACAAAGTTTCACCTTGGCAGTTGGGGGTTTGAACTGGGTCCCTGAAGGTCGGCTTTACATACATGCCCTCCTCCGGCGCTCAGATTTGAAGCCCCTCCCCCGCGGGTATCAACTAGCATCTGGACTCTCGTAGTGATTCAACCAGAGGAGTTTCTAGTTGCTAACAGTCTGTGGTCCTAAAAACACAGCATGAGGTGAGGTAGTGATTGGAGGTAAACTGGACGCCAGGCAAGTGCATGCCTTACAACTAGTGCGGTTTGCCCTTGCCTTTATGCACACCAGTCAGATGCCGTAACCACTAGGCCACCTTGCCGCCCTAAAATGTTATAATCTAGGAGAAAGTATAAATCAAAGAGAACATCCTCGCTTCTGGTCTGGTGGGCCTGTATTATTGTAATCACCTAGGGCCCACTGGGGCAGGCTGAGTACACCCCCCTGAACAATAAATTCCACCATCCGCCTCCTGCACAACCACATTAGCTCAGCTAGAGGGTAGGGGGGAGAACATCACACCTGTGGGGGTTGGGCTCCATTTATCAAGCCACTGTTTGAGGGGAGTTCAGTAGCTTGGTCTTTAAAATGAAGCAAGGGGCAGGACATTCATCTTACTGACGGTCTAGAAACCAACACACACGTTACAAACAGCAGATTAGAAGAATGCAACTCTGAGAAAGTTGGAAGATATATATCTTATGTGGCACATCTGTTTTCTTTATGCAATATATAACCCCCCCCCCTCTTCCCTTGAGGCAATGAGGCCAGATTTGTTCACCTATCATGACTGTATAATTTGGCTATCTCAAGCAGAGGCCTGTCTTGTTCTCATGAGTGCTGAGAAAAAGAGAGGATGAATTTGAACACAGTAAACACCTCAGCCCGGCATCTGAACATCAATAAGCAGCAGGGTTGGCCACTCTAAGTCCCACCTGTGGGCCACTGTGTCAGCATGGAGAGGAGCAAAAGATGATACAGCGCATTCATTCTAAATGATAGTGTTTACTTCCTCCAGACCTCCCTAACTGCTCTCTCCTGTCCGGCTCTTCAGAGGGGCACAGCGGAGACCTGAGGTGGAAGAAATAGTATGTGTGTCTCAGTGTGAGAGTCTGTAATTACTAAAGGAGTCCACCTCCCACACTCTAATATACAAAGTATTGTGTAGAAGCACATAATGGAGGACTAAGTAATAGCTCCAAGCTTTCTTCCTCCTCCAGTGACCAATGACTAGAGACTGAGTGAGTGTTTGTGTGTATACTGTAAAACGTGAAATGAACCAACACAAACTTCATTCAAGAAGTTCAAATGTTTACTGTAAGAATATTTGACTTACATTTCAATGCCACATCTTTAAACAGAATGGGTATATTATACAACTAAATTAAATAACATATTGAAAAGATAAAGAACCATATTATTTTTTTCTTAAGTCCATTTACTGTACACCATCCTTTACAGCAGCACAGCCATCCACAGGTTCACTTATGCGCTCTTTCACATAGACACAGTGCCACAGTGTGGTGAGTGGAGGCATGACAGTAAACTGCCTGCTATGTTTTCAGCTTACCTTTTCTATCCCTGTGCTGTGCAATGAACCAATTAGGTTACTTTGTAGTGGGAAGATTTGATACATAAAGTATGTGCATTCATAACAAACAGATATGTGCATATGTTTCTCCACCTTTAGCAAGCACGTAGTAGGCAATTTGTGGACTAGCAAAAATGAGTCTGATATTTCTCTAGGAACAATCGATCAGAAAGTAGTCTGATGGCAAGTTTTCTGAGAGTTGTCTATTCAGTGCAAATATTTAATTAGCATTGTAAATGACTGAGAGGTAAGGAAGAAATAGAGAGGCCCAGCAGGTAAGGAACAATAAAAGACAGAACAATTAAACAGTCATTTTTGACTCCTTTGGAATTTCGTACAATTGTTTAAAGATGGTCAACCCATAGATGAAATTTTACACTATGCAACCTAACTAAACGTAAATGTTTCTGAAAAGAATTCACCCCCTCTTGGACTTTTTCACAATGCTTAACATGAAAATAAAACCAAAGTAAAATCAAAATGGATTTTACTAAGATGGTTTGCCACGGATCAACAAAAAAATCCATAATGTCAATCAAAACAATGAAAATGTATTTAGCATATACTGCAACAATGGCCTGGGTGCTTATTGATGAATGTGGTCTTTATTGCAGTGCCAAAAATAATGCCAAATAATGCTTTTTGAAAACGACTCACATCAAACATTTCACAAGTTTCCTAGATTCTATAAGGTACAGTATGTGTGAGACTAGAACATTCTATGGATAACAAAAAGAGAAAGCTAAGTAATGTATTAAAAGGCAATTTCTAGATTTACCCTTCTCTTTTTATAAATTATTTACAATGTCAGTAGTTTTATTGTCTACCTGCAAATTGTTCTGATATTCAAAGCAAATATAGAATATCAACAGTCTTGAAAAACACCCAAAAGCTTTATCTCTCAGTATTATGGTACAGGTCTGTAGATGTTTAGAAATGAAATATGATCTTTAAGCAGTTCTGTAGTAAAAAACACTGTTGTTTAGAAGAGGCTGGCACTAATATAATTTGGATAAAACATTATGGTTTTATCATGGAAAAACACTGGGAATGCAACAAGTGCGTAAATAATAACTAACTAAATGAAGAGGTGAGTAAACACTATTTCACAAATGTGTTTACTATCCACTACACCCCTGATCTACTGTAGTTCGACACATTCTGCTAGGCAAAGGTGTAGGAGCAGTGGGGGACATTTCCCCCAATCTTAGAGGTAGGCAGTGTGGTCCCCCCCAATAATAAGAATAATGCTATTATAATGCTATAATGCTAAAAATATATGTTGTGTCCCCCCACAATATCAAACTCACTCCTACGCCCTTGCTGCTAGGAGTGTTTTTATTATAGTTCTGAGATGATGGTGTTGAGCAGGGTGGGAATTTCATGGGGGCCATGGCCACTGATGCCCCCATTCTGTGGCCTTAATGTGCCTCTAAAAATCACAATTCTTTCAGCTAAAGTGGCCGATGTGCCCTTGGGCTGAACAGAAATATTGAATTCTTTTGACTCGCCTGTTCCTGCTCCTGGGGAATGCGCTGAGCACAGACCAACAGAACCAGCAGGCACTCTGACATCTACATTCTCATTGGCCAGTCATTGCGTCCATCACACATACGCACACATGCATAGTCACACTCAGTTTTAAAGTTTTCAAAGACATCATCAGTACATTGACATATCGTAATAATAAAAATACACTTTCTCTTGTAAATATATGTAAGTCAGATATAAAATGCTTCGACATTGGTATCAGTCATTGTGAATTTACTTCATAGTACAGGAGTTCAATTTTCTAATGTTACTTGTCACCTATTCAGTCACAAATAGCTATGCTAGCTGGTTGCACATGTGTGTGTGTGTGTGTGTGTGTGTGTGTGTGCGTGCATGCGTGTGTGTGTGCGCGTGTGTGCGTGTTTATGTGTGAATAATTGGAGTTTATCTTAGAATTTATTTGTTCAAGTAGGTTGAACCTATAATGTACAGTTAACCAAGTATGGAGCATGTCATGTGAATATTATTTCACTACAAAATAGAAATGATAGAACTTCAATATTATGGAGAAGCCTATTTTCGTGCAAACCATTTACAGTCCTGTCTAATTCATCATGTGTTCATACGGTTAGATCTCTGTACAGCTTGTCATAGGTTGAGACATTTACATTTTAGTCATGTAGCAGACTCTCTTATCCAAAGCAACTTACAGTAAATACAGGGACATCCACCCTGGAGCAATGTCGGGTGAAGTGCTCATGGACACAACAACATTTGGCACAGCCAGGAATTGAACCGGCAACCGTCTAACTCCCTAACCGCTGATCCATCTGACACCAAATCAGACATGCAACGTGTTGGTGGAGAGGAAACGTGTAATTAAATGTAGTGGTTTTCACTTTGCATGCAATTTAATTGCCAATTTTGCTTGATGGCATGTAATATGCCCTGGGCGATGGATTTGGTGCCCTGGCAAATTGGTCACCTGCTTAAGGCCAAGTGGACTTGCCCCTAAAATCATGAAATGTCATGCATGGTGTTAACACGGACAATCCTCCATCACACAAAATGGTGCTTGTGATGTGGTAGGATGTATTGAATGGCTCATTTATGATTTTGTCATATTTATTTCATATCTGATTTTGTTTGATATAGCATCCCATAAAAATTTACTTCCAGTTTTAAAAGGGTAACACAATATGCCATCAGAGATAGAAAGACAGCGATAGAAAAATATATATATAAAGGCAAACAAAGAGCAGTGAATTAGTGAATTGCACCTTGGCAGAATGTTTATTAAGTAAGTCAATCCCGTGGGAGGTGATTAATGGCCGACGTGCTTCCCTCCAGATGGCCACAAGAATTGCTGGCAGATGAGGAAACCTACTGGTTCACAGAGAACGCCACACTGCCCACAGCATTGCCACTCTACACACTCTTAGAAGTGAGTTAAAAACAGCACAAAACCTGTGCTAGGTCTGCAACACAATCTTTACACATCTTTGTGTTGACTTACTTGACACATGGTGTTTTGCACAATAATTTTGTCAAAAATAACATGTCCCTGAGCTGATTCACAAAATGTGTCAAAATTTAACACAATGTGTGTTGTTCTGAACACATATCTTTGTAGATTGTAGACTAACACAAAAAGTGACATGAAACCTTCACGAAAACCCTGGTACCAAACTTTGGTTCAAACTGAAGCTACAAAAGTGTTCTTTTATTATAATTGTTTTTATTTATTATGTTTTGTATTGGGTTTTTCCTCACTTTTACTCCCAGTTCACTTGTTCTTCACATAAATCCTCTCCACTTACAGCACTTTCACTCAATGACCCAAGAGACCCCACACAATGGAGTAACAGTCACACTTCAACCTAACAACTCACCATCCCACCATGCACCACCATTTACACATCAAAGTCTATATTGTGTCCATTAAAAGAAAGAATTGATAACATGAGGTGACACAATGTCGGTTTTCATCAGACAATCCTGAAAGAGTTTCAAACATCAACGCTTTGAAATGTCTAGCTTCAACCGACTGACCTAAGGTCAATGGACTCATCACTCACTCCAGCTCACCAGCCTGTTCTTTTGATGACAGATTTAGGAATTTTATGAAGTCACTGAAAAGGTGGCACACCATTTTCTTGCTGTCTTTGCGAACAGATTTCATTTTTCAACAGATAACCCCAAGGTTTCAATTGAGAAGAACATACAGTACTTATTTCAGATGAATGAGAGACATCTGAAATGTTCAAATAATAAATACAGGGAATCACATTTTGAAAAAAGGAATCTGAGATTAAAACGGGATTATTTCTCTTCATTAGTACATAAATAACATCACACAGATGTTAATGACATTTCCTATAGATAACTATGCGCTTCGACCGCTGAATTGTTTTCTTCGTAACAACTTACATATTAACCAAATAGCCTTTACCAGAGCTCTAGTGAAGGCCATATAGGCAATATGTATGCTGTAATTAACAGGGATACTACAAAGATGACAGTATTTTTTATTTAATTTTATACATTGATCATTAGGGTATTTTTATATCACTTTTTAGGGGTAATGTGGTAAATTACATTTCAAATTAATAACACTTGAAACCTATTGTAATATTTTTATACATTAATTTACTCTTATGTAGATAATAATAATATGCTTTATTTTTGAAGATTATTTGGTTGATGTTTGTCTGGTTAAATATACCTAGCCCCTCTGATATAGGTGCATTACCCAGCATTTTCTTTGTTTATGCCTACACATTTTAAAATTATTTCTGATATCTATATCAAATTCAAAATGCTATCAATAATGATTGTAGACTTTGACGGTTAGTTACTATTCCTAGTATTTAGTCAATATTGTCCACCTATGCACACAAACACACACATACCTTTGTTCTTCACCATCTGCTTAACCTCAACATTGATAACTAAAGTGAGGCCTCCAAATCACACCGGCACTGTGAATAGAATCCCTCCACCTCCCATGGGCTCCAGCTGAAACATACCCAATGAATGTGTCGAGCTAATTAGAATTGACAATGTGACAGTTTTCCACACAACTCGGGCGTGAAAGACTCAAGGGCTTATCCTGGCATCTGGTTAGCAGTAAGATAGCAGAGGAAAAGATGGTAAGAAAGATGAAAATTAGACTCCAGAAATCAATTAAGTTGGTCTTTTCCACCAGAAAAAAAATCTGAATCGTCATCTATTCTCTTCTCACCATGTTAAAAAACAACATACACCTGTTCATGTTAGACTCATTGAACATATTTTGATAAAGGGCATTGGACCAAACCAAGCAGGAGCAATTACGTCCTCAGACGGTCTCCTTCACAGCTGAGTGATGTGACAGAGAACACTAATAATATGTACACTAGGAGCTTCAGGCCACCCCCTCAGAGAGAAACAGGAACAGTTCCCTCTCTCGATTCAGCGGAACGTGACACGCTAGCACACCTGGGCACAATTTCAGAGCCCCAGCCATGTCCAGTCATCTCTGTTTGAAAGCAGCGGCAGAACTAGAAGCAAACCACCACAAAAAGAGCGTTCTGTACGAGGGTCCCTTCAGGATTGTTGGAGCTGTCGCTACCCTGGCGCGGTCATGCAGATGACAAATAGTGGTGAAGGGCCATCTCTGACTATAATTAAATCCAGCGTCTGCGGACCTGTTTCACCTCTGGGAAGTGACAGGGACCAGCCGTCGTCCTGTGGTGTGTCAAAGGATGGAACCCAAAAGGGAACATTTGGAATAGAAAAGGGGTCCGTGATGACACAGCAGACTGATGGATGAAGGCCGGCCAGTATTCAAAGTCATCCCCCAGACAGAGTTGGTGCCCATTACTGAGGCAGGTATCCCAAGAGCCTCCATGAAGGCAACCACACCCCCAGGATACAGAATCTGTTTACATGGTGTACAGGGAGAGCCGGTGGGAGAGAAGGCCGTTGGGCCAAATGAAAGTGTTCCAAAATTGGATCCTTTGGTGTAACACTCAAGAGACACAGCAAAGGAAATTGTACAACTTCCAGTGAAAATGGAACACAGATACCAAAACATAATTGCCACCCAATGTCTTTACTATAAACCTGTGGGATGGCAAAGAGTGAATATATATGTTTGGGCAGTCATTGGCACAGCGATGACAAGCTTTTTACAAGCATGCCTACAAACTGTCGTCTGGGCTCTGGTGCAGATCAACCATGTTGTCTTAGCAGTCCTGAAGTTCTTCAAAACCTCTTTATGTTAACAACATCATAGGAAAGAAAACACATTTTTCAAATGTTGATGATGATTTGTTCATTTGGCCAAACAGAGTTAGTCAGAACATTTTGTTTGAAGGACCTTTAACCTTAATCATGACAAACTTGGTGTTAACGGTCCTGTGCACTCTTAACCACAATGTTATGTTTGTCAGAGTGACCTGAACTTTTGGAATATATTACACTGCAATTATGGGGAACAGCTGGGAAACCAGAGGATGACTCCAAGAATAATTGGCTCTAAAATGTCAACTTTTACCACCACAGGGACATTTCCTTAAATTAAACCATGCTTGCTGGCTGTGACACGGACCAGACAAAGGCTTTACCTCTGCCATTATATTAATATTTGCCTCTGATCAAAAGCAAGTCCATAAAGGAGTATAAAAAAAGTTAAAATGGAGCAAAACAGTCACTGGGAGATAAGGATCTGTCTATATAATACACATAGAATTATCTGTCTTTAGAATGACCTGTGACTTTACTGTAAAGGAAGAGAAGAATAGCGGCAGCTTTCCTATCAACATCTCTATCAGAAACCTCTGGGTTTTCCAAGGCATTCACGTTTTCATGAGCAACATAGCAGCTTTAAAAATTACAGAAGTCATATAGAACATAGCAGGTGGTGGAAACATGGATCAAGTCGCCTCTGTTCTCTGTCAAGCCCCCCCACTGAGAATGCAACCGTTTCCTAAACATGGCTCTTGCAGGTTCCCCCTGACAATTTACTGCCAATTTGACAAAGGTGTAGGAAACAGCGCTGTGCTTCCAGAGACCTGTAAGTGATTACGCAGCTCAGTACCACAGGGAGCCAGATGGTTTATTCATGCAGGGAGAAAATGCGCCAAGGTTTCCTGTGGCCTCTAAACAACAGAAGCAGCTTGGGGAATAAGCCTGACATTTCAACATACCAAACCTATCACCACAGTTTACAAACAGCTGCAAGGGCAGGAACACTGAGCCTTAAAAACAATGCTGTATTATTCATTATCTTCACACTATGACTTAAACGTGTAGGCCTACGTGAAAATATCATGATACTGTTATTTATGAGCCTTTCAGGTAAACTGGAAATGGCATTCTGTGGTCTAAATGTGTCTGAAGAGCCTCAGAAAAGCTCTGAATTTTATGTTGTAGTGACATCTAGTGGTGTTAGCGGGGACTGTTAGAAATGGGCAAAACATGAAACTTCAAAGGTCCTATTTGGAAATTAAAAAATATTAACAAATGAACTACTTCCTCTTTTAGTGACCAGTTAAGAAATTATGTAACAATTGTATTTCTTTATATTTAGCAAAAACTTAAAAGCTATTTATGCGATAAGTCCCTAAACTATGCCGTATACACATATCAACAATGAATCAGTGTGTGACAATTGACAAACTGTGGAAGCACACCTCGACAGTTCCTCATTGCAATTCCGGTTCAAAATGGCAGAATAATCACTGAATTTGTTGCAATTGTCTCATCTAAATCGCTTTTCAGATTTTTCCAATATAAAGAAATACAGTTTGTGTGCAGGATTTGGTATAGCGATCAATGCCCCTGATTCCAGAGGCCTATACTACGAAGCAAGATCTATTTTGACCTCACTCAGACGTCACCACGGTCTTACCTGGAATGATGCAATCCTTCAACCTATCCTCGAGACATTATATCAACAAAGTAATGTGACTGACCTTAGGAGGCTTGGCTATAAGAGCATCCGGGTGGCCAAGACTCTTCCTCTTTGCTTAACTCGCCTCATCCGAGACAGGTAAGTTGTGTTGAGACACAAGCATTTGGGACTCCGCTGTTATCGATCCGTCACTTTTGTGCTGGTGCCTTGTGTCCCTGAGGATTGTGTGTGGTGTTTTCCCTTCTTTGCATTTTATGACAGAGAGTTGTTGCATTTTTCTTTGTTTGGCTTGCTGTGTCCGATAAGTGCTCCGTGTGAGTGTTTGTACTGTTTGTTGCCGGTTGTTTTTTTCTCTACAGGAGTAAAAACCTTTACTTGATTGAGTTCATTCTCGTTTGCTCACTGTCCGCAGTGAGTGGGGTTTGTTAACACTCCTCTTTGTGCGTTCACCCACAGTGTACAGGGGAGGTGTGTTTTCTGATTACTTATCTTTACTGATCTTTTTCTGTTTTCTATTAACACTGTTGCCCTGTGTGCCCCATTTGCCCTGTTTGTAGTATTGGGAATATGAGTTTCTCATTTACTCTGTCTATTAATTGCAGCTAGCCTACTTAGTTAATTGAAACACACTGTGTATTACCCTTCGCCCCTGTTTGCAGTGTCTGGGTACCTGATTTCCTCTCCCTTTGTTTTGCCATTGTGATGTGTGTTAAGCATTTGTTTTGCTTTACTTTTGAGTAGCTGGCCAGTTTTGGGGAGCGGCCTTGTATTTGTTACCCTTTTGCCAGCTATCTGTAGCTGTTGGGTTCTGATATTTGTGTGTTTTTGTTCGCAAAAACTATGCAGATCTAAGTTATGGTGTCACTCTTGTGCCGTTTTTGCCGGGGGGCCCTGGATGCCCGTGATGGTCATCATGAAGGCCCCTCTTGTTTGGGTGTGGCTTATTTATTGAAGGACATTGAGGAGCCCTGTGCTGCTGCGCTGGAGCTGTCTGTGGAGGAGCGCATCCTGAGAACCCGATGTGCAGAGAAATCTGTTCAGGCTTCGGCAGCGCAGCCTTCACAGGATGACTTGGGACACGTTTCTAGGAAGGAGGGTTCTGGATGTCCAGCGTCAGCAACTGGACTCTCAGTCCCAGAGCCTGGTGGCCATACATGGTTTGTCTGATCGGATAGGTAAGATTTAGGCTCAGCGTTCCATGGCAAGGACCACGGGTTGCCCTCCTATCAGCGGGATGTTGGTGATCACCCTGACACTCTATCTCTTTGTGCCCTGACCTCCCATTTTGGGAGTGGTGGGAGGCTGAAGGTGCAGCTGAGTCTGAACAGTTTGACTCCTCACGGTGTGGTGGGCTGTCCACTTTGTCCAACCCAGGTGACAGTGAGCTCTCACCGGTGGATATTATCTCCAAGGTCATGAGTGCGGCAAGAATTGTGGGTCTTGATGTCCTGACTGTGTCCCCTGCTCCGGTGGATGGATTGTGGGCAGGCATCTCCCAGTCCCAGCAATCAGTGTTACTTTCTGTGGCGGGGGATTATTTGCAGAAGCTCAGAAAGGTGTGGAGTGCCCCTAGTGGGGCCCCTAAATTGAATGCAGTCTCCCGGAGATTGGCTAAAGTACAATATTCTCCTGGCACTGTTACGGGAGATATGCCTCCTGTTGAACGGGACATGGTGGTTTTGATGTCTCTGGGTCCAAAGCGCATGACTGTTACTCCATGCTATCTGGTTAAAGAGTGCAATAAGACTGACCGTCTGGTGTGTCGAACGTACGATGCAGCCACACAAGCAACTCGTTCTGGTAACATGCTTGCCATTTTGTTGGCGGCTCTTAGGAAAACTGCCAATCCCGATGACAGGGATGCCATGACTCTCATTGATTGTGCTCGTTACCCATTCTCAGCTGACGAGAGACATTGGGTCTACTATGTCATTGGCCATGATGGCACCGCAGCAGGTTTGGTTGGTGCAAACATCTCTGCTAGAGAATATCCGTAAAGAGCTGGTGAATATGCAGATTGTTCCGGGGCAGGTTTTTGATCCTGACTCCCAGGGTTTGTTGGATAGGGCTGAACAGTCTCGGCAAACTAGGGATTGTGTCCAACGCACTTTCAGCAGAGCTGCTGTTGCCCGGTATAAGCTCAGGGGCTCCCGGCCTCCACACCAAAATGCTTGGGGGGGTGGCAGGCAGCAGAGTGAGGCTTTCTCGCCCCTTGGTGATGGGTCTGGAAAACCATCTCATTGCCGGCAAGTGTTTCGGCCCCGCCCCCTGGCCAGAGGCGCACCTCAGAAGAAACACCCTTAGTGGTGTGGGAACTGCTGTCGCAACTCATCCCCAGCTATGCCTGGATAACTGGGTGAGGAAACTTTCAGACCCATGGGTACTGAATACGTTATCAAACGGGTAGAGACTTCAGTTTTGGCGCAGTCCCCCTCCTTTCTCACACGTCTGCATGACCGTTGTCAGGCACCCGGTCCAGGCTCGGTATTTACAGTGCCTTGCGAAAGAATTCTGCCCCCTTGAACATTTCGACCTTTTGCCACATTTCAGGCTTCAAACATAAAGATTTAAAACTGCAATTTTTTGTGAAGAAGCAACAACAAGTGGGACACAATCATAAAGTGGAACAAAATTTATTGTACATTTCAAACTTTATTAACAAATAAAAAACTGACAAATTTGGCGAGCAAAATTATTCAGCCCCTTTACTTTCAGTGCAGCAAACTCTCTCCAGAAGTTAAGTGAGGATCTCAGAATGATCCAATGTTGACCTAAATGACTAATGGTGATAAATAGAATCCCCCTGTGTGTAGTCAATCTCTGTATAAATGCACCTGCTCTGTGACAGTCTCAGAGGTCCGTTGAAAGCACAGAGAGCATCATGAAGAACAAGGAACACACCAGGTAGGTCCGAGATACTGTTGTGGAAAAGTTTATTTTCGGACTTGTATCCATTATATTTGGATACAGAAAGATTTCCCAAGATTTAAACATCATTAAGGTGTACTCTTCTGCTATATCCCTCTTCCATGAGGCTGTGGGTGGTGTTACGGTGGGGAGGCGTCCCTTGGTGTCCCAATTCATTTAAGGGGCGTGTAGACTGCATCCATACAGGTCCCCCAGGTCTTCTTCATGGGAGCTACACTTGGTGCTGAAGGCCTTGACTCAGGCTCCTTATAAGCCCATAGAACAGGCTACCCTTATAATTCTGTCTCACAAAACGACTTTCCTCTTGGCTATATGTTTGGCGAGTTACATGCTCTATTCATTAGTGAGGAATGTTTGAGATGGAAGTCTGACAACACTGGCGTGTCTCTCTGGCCGAATCCCTCTTCTGCCTAAGGTGGTTAACCCCTTAGAATGTTAAGCAGGTGATTGAGATCAGCTCCTTTCGGCTTGGTTTGGCTCTTCCGCAGGGGGATGTGAGCCTGCTTACTTTATGTCCCATGAGGGCACTGAGGGCTTATCTTGCCCGCACTCAGGCTCTGAAAAGCTCTCACTCGCAGCTCTTCATTTGTTTTGGGGGCAAGAAGTTGGGGCTCCTTGTGTCTAAACAGACTTTGTCCCACTGGATTGTGGACACTGTCTCTACAGCCTTTTCTAGGCAGAATCGCCCAGTCCCGGCTAATCTGGTTGCACACTTGACCAGAGGCATGGCTGCTTCCTGGGCTGCTCTTAAAGGTGTTCCTCTTCCAGAAATCTATGCAACGACAATGTGGTCTGCTCTCTGTACATTTTCCAGGTTCTACAGTGTGAATGTGACATCCCCTGCACTATTAGGTTCCGCCATTCTCCTCTCAGTTGCGGGTGCGGTTGTGACGGGTTGGAGTCCTCTGTTCCTCGTGAACATGAGGGTACTTTTCATCCCAGGTAAGACTGTGGTGACGGTCTGAGTGAGGTCGAAATAGATTGTAAGTTATGACTATAACTATGGATCTATAAGACCGAACGATGACCGTCACCATCTCTTGTTGCTCGAAATGGGCTGAGGCGTTCCAGGCAAGAAGAAGAGGCGTGGCCACCCGGATGCTCTTATAGACCACGGCCAAGCCTCCTAAGGTCAGTCACATGACTTTGTTGATATAATGTCTCGAGGATAGGTTGGGGTTAGCGAGGTAACTTCAGTATTAACCCTGGGTTTTCAGGATCATGATGTTGGGTCACCTGTTACCGGGTTATATCGCCATGGTAACTTTTCCTGCAAACCTAAGATGCTCCGGAGAAGGCTATAGTCGAGATTAACCTGATTATCCTGAATTAAAGCACACCCTACTTACCAATCAATTCTCAATCAATTCTCAATTGAAAAATGTGTCACTATTCTAGGAATCACCATTGGCTTTCTTTGATGAGTATCTGTAATGATATACTCCAAGGCGGGTCCGTTAATGACAATGTGTATTTATTGGAAAAGTGGTAACAGAGGTATGAACAGGATATTCTCAGACTTGGCAATCATACAGACTAGAACAAGGCAATAGGGTAAACCGGAGGTGGGCTGGGGTCAAGGCACAGAGCTGGTTTTCACATAGGCTTGAGTCGATACTCGTAGCAGGCTTTCAGACAGGCTTGGGTCGATACACGTAGCAGGCTTTCAGACAGGCTGGGGTCAAAACAGACTTGGCACAGAACAAGGTCAAAGTCATACAGGTTAGAGGGTAATCCAAAAGGCAGAATACACGGGAAACTGAAAATGAGTCTTCACCAGGATAACAAATATTTAGGATGTATATAATGCTCAGCAAGAAGACAGAATGTACTTACAATACCTCATGAGGAGGCTATCTTCTTCTTCTTCTATGGGGTTAACCAACGACATCTCCACCCACCACACCTCACTACCCTAGAAAATAACACACAACCCCCTACCCCCCCACACCACCCCCACCCCCTGCCCTACTACCTACCCTCCCCCTTCCCCTTCATCAACTCGTGCACCATTTCCCCTGTGACATCAGTAACACCCAGAAAATCCCTCGCAGCACCCACCACAACATCTATCCTCGCATTCCATCCCTTAACCAGACTACACACATTCACCACACTACACAAAAACGCCAAAAACTCCACCCTGCCAACCACCAGTGAATCCTTGCCAACCACACACTCATGCTTACACGTCTCCGACAACACCACACTGCGAACACCCAAACCGACCTCCGACACCGGGCCTACACCCCTCTCCTTCTCCACCTGCACACCAACCCCTAATCCCTCCACTCCTCTTACCGCTTCCGCATACGTGACCCCATCCACCACCTTAACCCGCTGTGCCTCCGCCGCCTTCTTCTGAACCTCACACCCCCCAAACGCCGCGCTGTGATCCCCACCACAATTACAGCACCTCACCACGTCCCCTACCCCACATTTACCATACTCATGCGCACCCCCACACCTACCACTCCTACCCTTCCCTCTACACACAGCAGCCACATGCCCCATACGTTGACAATTAAAACACCTCAGCGGCGGCGGCACATATTCCCTTACATAAAAACTAAGAAACCCTAAGTGCACCCTACTCGGCAACGGCCCCCCAAACTCCAACAACATTGTGGGACTCCTCGCTCTCACCACAACCGCTCCTGACACCACCTCTCTTAGCTCCTCAATAGATATATCCTCTGGCACCCCCGTGATCACCCCTCTTACCTTCACCGCACTCCCAAGCACAATACACTTCACCTTACCCCCATTCAACACCTCCACCTTCAGCAACTTATCCCTCTGAGCCACACTACCCACCACAATAAGCACCCTACCACTCAAACACCTAGCATCCACAACCCTACCAACCTGATCCCTGATCGCCAACGTGAGCGACACTGGGTGGAACATCATACGAGTCGGGGCTGCAAACACCACTACCATCTTATACCCCTGCTCCCCACCACCAAGCGCCGACCCTCCACCCCCTCCCGAACTACTCTCACCACCCTCTTTCTTCCGTGCCCGCTTTTTTCTTCCGCCGAACATACCGAGTTTCCTCAAACCCTACCCCCACACCAGCACCCCCCACACTCCCATCCGAACTCCCCGCCATGCCGACCTCACTCACCGTACGGGCGTCGTGACCCGCCACCACCCCGGGGACCTTTCCGCCCTGTCCTCGCCCCTCTCTCTCATGCAGCAAATCCCTCGCCACAATCCCAGCTCTCTCCCACTCACACTCGGAACCACTAGCACACTTAAAAACGGCCTCCACAACAAACGCCGCTTCCGGACCACGCTCCATGTCAGAGCCCGGCGACGACACCTCATGCCTCCACGGTCGCCCTGCCACCCTCTGCGCTGCCAATCAACCAGGTTCCGCCATTCCGTCAGAGCTCATTCCTCCGTCCCCTCTCCCTACAGATCCGCTCTGGACTGCACACCATCCGACTCCATCATGAGGAGGCTATGGTGTGTAGAGTTATTTATATAGAGTGAAGTGCAGCAGGTGATTAGAATTCTGGTGATTGAGACCGGGCTATGGGAATGTGTTCTTGGGAATTGAAGTTCTGAACATTACCAGGTAAGGAAGTTGTAGTTCTTTGGGAGGCAGAACTGGAGAACACTAGAGTATCTTTAAGAAAGATATAGATTTTCAGTGGAAGGATTGAAGTATCTTTGTCAACTTCTTGAGCCGTATATTGCCAGGTCGTACATCAAAGTCATGTGCCTACAGTTTCATAGACTGTATATGCATAGCGTGTTGCCTTTGTTTGCTAAAGGTAGTTTCATGTATGCTGTGTTTGATACGGAACCATCATCAATGTATCCCCTTTCACTGTAGAGACAGTACATACATTGTACTCTTTACTCCCACAGTACTTTTAAAAATTGATTGTTTGACACTTACCCTGCACATTATATTTTCTCCCTCAACCGTTTTACACTGCCAGGGTTGCAACTGAAATAATATGGCATTCATCTAAGCAACACATTGGTTTTAGAAGAATACAAAATTGTCTCACCCTAAGTCACACTACAAAATTTGGAAGTTCTCTTTATTATTTCCTTTTTTCTATCCAAAACTATGATGATTAAGTGCAATACCATGTCTTCCTCTTCTTATTCTACCCAATTGCACCCTTATAATGTTATTTTGTATTTTTTATTTCTTCTCGCCCTCATCCCCTTTACTAACTTTCCTACCCAATCCTGATATCTCTCCCATTCAACTTCATTTTTAGTGTTTTTTTATTTAACCTTTATTTAGGTAAGTTTACTAAGAACAATTTCTTATTTACAGCAAAAACCTGGGAGCAATTTGGGTAAAGTGTCTTGCCCAAAGACACAATGACATTTGGCTCAGTCAGGAATCAAACTGGCAACCTTCTGACTACAAGTCTGACTCCCTACCCACTGAGCCATCTGCTCCTTAATGTTTGGTCTTATTATTTGTTAACACACGTTTGTTCTGTCTTTTGCAATAAAATAAAAAAAGGATTACAAAACTGTATTTATTGTCAGATCTAGTTTTGCTTAATGATGGGGCAGTGATATGAGCCTTAACTGACGCATTTATAAATATGCAGGTGGCAATTTCTTTTGCCAGCTTTCCTTCCTGCTTTAAGTTTGTATTATATTTTTTATACTCTTAGTATTTCTTTAAAATTAGCGTTTAATCCTGTTGAGTGAAACATGCATCTCACAGATTTGTCCATGTCTGCGATTGGTTATTGGTGCACAAACTGCCCCTTTTATGTGAACACATTTGTCGCTAGATTGGGAAATCCTGTTTCAATTTAACAAATTGATAACCACCGTTGTGACATCTCTTATCTAGATTGCAGTTGTTAGGTTTAGTGAAGCCAGCTAATGAAAAGAAATTCAGGGCATGTTGAACTTGCTTCGTAGTATAGGCCTCAGATCACATGGGTTCGAGATTGGCTAGGAGTCTGTGCCTTTCCTCTCTGTCTCCCTCACATACCCGTCTCTCTAGCCTCTGCTTCCTACTGTCCTGGTCACAAAGATAGAAATGGGGGGTGCAGTAGTTGGGTCAGTAGTTAGGTTAGTCAGACATGTAGTCAGGTTGCCAGTTCAACTCTCCTCTTCTGCCAAATGTTGTTGTGTCCTTGGGCAAGGCACTTTACTCTAAGTTGCTCCAGGGGGAAGTCCCTGTACTTAATGTAAGTTGTTCTGGACAAGAGTGTCTGCTAAATTACTAAAATGTGATGTTAGTTCCATTCTCACTGCACACATTTTTCACATGGCACCATTGAGAAAGACTAGAAAGATAATGGCAAGTTTACCTTTTTGTTAAGTGGCAATAGGCTTTAAATTTTAAGGGTAAGATAATGCCAATCCATGGTGAGAATATACACAAAATATTCCCTCAAAAACCATGACTGTGGTAAGTTATATCAGCTATATCCATTCCTCTGAAGGACAACAAAACCTGATGGGTGCAGTGAGCTGGGAATGAAAGTAGTCAGCATATAATATCCACAATCAGCAGCAGGATTAGTGAGCAGAACCTCTTCTCTAAAATGTGCCGTATTCCAGCAGGTGCATCGTGGGATTTGATGCTTTAGCTCATTTGAGCTACTCAGGTTCTTGCAGAACTGGCATCACATGAACTGAAGAGAAAAAAAATATTTCTTCACCTTATCCCATTTTACTTGTAGTCAGTTGCATTACAAAGTATGACTGAAAGAGATGTGTTCCAATGGTTTTTATTGATCTATAGATTTTATTGATCTGAAATGTCAAAATGGAATATTGATGTAATATTTTTATTGAAAAATAAAAAAATTATCAAGCTTTGTTTTCTTCCCCAAATATACAGTAGTTTTGCTACTGTCTGTGACTGAGGGTCTTTGTTCAGTTGGATTGTTAAATATTTGTCTATTAGTAAGGAAAAATGGGAAGAGTTTTTTACATTAGTGCTCACTCCGTTAATAATATCTTCAAAGATATTATCTACAAATACTGTTTAATTCTGAATGTTGGGTATACAGTAGATGTTTATATGGTATTGAGCATATGGATATTTTAATCTGCCAACATAGTTATGTACTAAGGGAAGCATTACCACTAGCCTACCAATTATTTAACCATGTCAATCTTTATACTGTAGCTCAAAAACAATTAGTCACTTTTTTTAGTTTTGTAACACTTTAAAGCATGTAATAAGACAGCTTATATGTTTTTTTAACCAGGTCTGAACACCTAACAAACATTCTGTACTCTTTTAAAACATGTTGCTATCTCATAGCGAAAATGCATTATTATTACACCTGGAAGAACACACTAATATATTAATTTACTACTGTATACTATCCCACAAAGCTACACCCTGTCATATTATAGGACCTCATAAGGCTTAGAGAACCCAGTTTATGCAGAGTAAAGAACAATTTTACAATTATTTAGATTTCTTAAGGTAATTTGTAAAATTAGAGCTGTGAAAACAGAACTATTTTTATAGCCTGCTAGCATCAGGGACACAGCTCAAAGTCTATTTTACTTCATCACAAAAGAAGTTGTCTTTTTGGAGAAGTTGGAATAGATTTTGCGGGTCAGATGAAAATTTGTGACATTGTAAATAACTGCTTTGGTCTATAAAATCACTAGAAATGCTGCTCATTGTGTTTATACACACTGGTGCACACATACTGCCAGTTCTTAGGATTTTCATATATTAAAGGACAACTCCAGTGCAAAATGAACCTAGGGGTTAATAACACATTGGTACTGAGTCGACCGTTCCCTGGGATATGTTTTCATGAATGTGCCCAGTTTTAGTGCGAACTGATAATTATCTTATAACACTAGTTGTTAGGGCACGGATGAAGTAAAAATAAATCGCTATTATAAACCACTAACAAGGCTTAAAATAGCACCACACTTCCATAGTAGCATAATGAGTGTCCCTACATGCAAACCAAAGCATTGAGTACTTTGTAAAGTGTACAGACAATTATTTAGAAATATAGTTCAAAAGACATTACCGTTTGTATATACAGCCAGGTGCCATCTTCGGAAAACAGACTCGATCAGTCAAACCACAACCTCTGCTAGGTGAGCTACTAGGGTTGGGCGATGTCTACTAATTTGGCATCGGACGATGTCTACAGTGAAACATCATGATGGACGATGAAATCGGGGGGCGGAGCTATACATTTTATGAACTTAAAAAATATATATTTATACATTAATCTATTAATAAAATTTCTATTTATTGCACATTTGATCCCATCCTCTCCTACTCATCCGGGTTTTTCC